>NDXB01000541.1:353205-395302 GCA_002631895.1 Agapornis roseicollis | reverse complement strand
GAAGCCTTGGGTGACATGGTTTAGTGTGAGGTGTCCCTGCTTATGGCAGGTGGGTTGGAACTGAATGATCTTAAGGTCCTTTCCAACCCTAACTATTCTATGATTCTATGACTGCAGCAGAGCAGGCAGCTTTGCTGCCTGGGACCTCACCGATGGGACAAAGTGAAAGGAACAGCACCCATCAGGTCCTCCAGGATGCTGTGAGGGATGCTGATGCTCCCATGCTTCATGCAGTACGGACCATCCAAGAAGGGAAGCCTAGCCTGTCTCACTGCCTTGAACATTTGCAGAACAGCAGGAGGGGAACAGCCTGCAAGGCACCAGATCCCTCCTTCATTGTGCAGCTGAGTAGAGGGGCCAAGCACCCTCAGTTCCCCAAACCAGCTCTAGCCCTCAGAGAAAACATTTGTGCTGAGCAGCCCGGACACAGATGGGGAGATGCTGTTCCCAGCTGGACACACCAGCCACCGGGGAGCTCTGCGGCATAGCACATGGTGGTTTGAATAAACCACAGGCAAGGAGGTGTTTGCTAAGCACCTTGCACATAGGAACACATGGGAACATGGGAACCAGCAATGGCTGGTGCAGTGTGGGATCAGGGACTCAGGGTCCCCAGATGTAGAGATTGTTCCACATCCGTGCTGTGTGTACACACACACTCTTCCCTGCTCGCTCTGCCTGCAGCCACTCATTAACCCTCCTCAATGAAGATGCATTGGAGGGATAATTTACTGTTTAATAGACTAACTTCCCATTTGCTGTTGCCAAGCACATCCAACATATTTCTCAGTGGTGCTGTAAACTGCAGCTCCTCCAACATAAAACCATGCCTCCCAATAGGAGCAGGTGGGCTTTCAGGATTCAGCTGATGACCTTGGCTATGGGGTGAGCAGAGACACTGGGCTTTGTTGTTAGAGGAACAGGGCTTGCTCCCACCAACCCCTTTCACTTATTGCAGCCCCCACTGCACTGACGTCCCTGAGCTGGGAAGACCTCGAACCTGAGAAATGAGGAGTGCCTGAGCCTGATGGATGTGCCTCAGCCTGATGGATGTGAGAGGCAGCAGCTCCGTCCTGATTTTGTTAATGAAGCTGCGCTGGGTGCAGACAAGCTTGCCTCTGCTCTATATTTACGGAGCTAGCTGGCAGCCGGTCCCACGCTGGGATGCAATCAATGAGCTGCGTGCCCGCTTTAAGCTCACTGTGCTTCCGCAGGCGCGGGCGGGCTGTCTGCGCCTTGCCAGTCCCACAGTTGTGAGCGTGTGTCTCCACATCCTCACTCATCCTCCTCCTCCAGCCTTACAAGCTACTACAGGCTGGAAGAAAGTCAGATTCTGTGCAACGTGGGATGGGAGAGCTGGTGCCAGCCACACTTTGCCTCCATCACCCAATCCCCACATTGTAAAGGAGGCACTTTCAGGGTGCTCATGCTGCAAGAAGGAGCAGCAGCTCCAAAGGCATGAGACTGAGTGACTGGCTACCAGGGTCTGGCTCTGAAGAATGGCAGGATACCAGCAGCAAAAATAACTTGAAGAGGAGAAGTAAAGGGTTTAGCTTGCCTTATGACAGCTCTGCTCAGCACCAGATGTGGGCAGAGACTCAGACTAGAGCTAGACAGCCATGCTAGGGGCCACCTGAAGAGCTGATTTTTGTTCATTGCAAGAGGACATCCCACCCCAGCCTCTTCCCTCAGCCTTCTCTGTGTTTTATGTTCTTGTTCACCTTACCTATACACCCAGCCTCCTACTCTGCTTCATCCCCTTGCAGCCAGGGAGGAAGAGCCAGGCATCTCCCGGGCACATCTGGCAAGGGGGCCCCCAGTGCCGCGGGGTGGGCGCGGGGTCCCATCCCGCAGCGTGTGCTGCCAGCCCCCTCTTGCGCTGTTGCTGCAGAACGGCCTTGGCGAGGCACAATGGAGCCGGAGGCTTTTGTGCAAGAGGTCGCTGACACCCTGCTCCCTCGGGGAGTGAGCCTCAGGCTTTGTAAGCAAAAAGGTTGGAAGAAACAAACCCCAAAACAACCTCAGGCCAAAGGAGACACCCCCCCCACCAGCCCCCCATAGACCTGTGCATGCACCCAGCTACACACAGCCATGATGGCAGGGGCAGGTTTGCAGCTCCATTCATCCCAGTTCTCAGCCCCAGCAGCTTCAGTCAGAAACAGAGTGGGACACAGTTCTCCCCTTTGGTGCAAAAGAAGCAGGTTTAAAATGTCATATAAGGCACACCACGGGAGGGCTGGGTGGTAGGGGAGCCTGGTTTGGCCTTGGAGGGGAGCCTTGCTTAATCCAGGAGAGGTGGGACTGGGAGGGATGATCAGTAATGCCTGCTCCAGCTGGGACTCAGCAAGGAAAGGAAAGCTCTGTTCCCCTCAACCCAGACTGAAATCAGCACCTCAAAGGCCAGTGCTGGGAAGCATCTGAACCTCATCCCATCGTGTATGGCTGGGGATGCTTCTCCTTGCATCAAGACACAGGAGCCCAGAAACAACCCCATTGTATTTCTCATGCATGAGCATGTCCCAGGAACAAAGCTGGGCTGAAGCAGTATAGAGCTGGAGAGCTGGTGCCAGCAGAGATCCCACCCTGGTCCACAGCAGAAGAGGAAGGTCAGTATGGGACCCAGCACAGAGATCTTGGCATCTACGTGCCTGCACAATTGATGAGCTTCAGCACAAAACCCTCCATGGGGGGATGAGCAAACAGAACTAAACATGGTAATTTATTCACTCCATGAAAAAATATTAGTTAATCCAAGCCAATGAGATTGTAAAGCCTGATAACTGGCCTGGCTGATGCCAACATCTAGCGCTAGCAGCACTCATGTTTTTTGTCTCCACTGTTGCCCTAGGCAGTGAGATGCAGCAGCAGCATGACAGCTCCCAGCCACACATGGTAATTCAAGAGAGAAAACACATCTTATTTCAAGTCGGAACCAGAGCAGAGCAGTTAAAAAAAATCAAGACAACTTGCAAAAATTGCTGTAGAGAGCAGTGACACTCTGCAGAACTTATTTGCAAGCCTGTGCTGTGCAATTTGAGATAAAAACTGTTTAATGAAATGAAGGATGAGCACTGCTTATTTGCTTTGCAACGCCACTGCTGTGCAGGAATACCAGCAGGCCAAAGCAAACACTGAAAGCTGAGCGATCCCACCAAGTACCTTCACCCGGTGTTTGGTCCCAGTGACTGCTGCTCTTTCGCTTGCAGCCAAGTGTGAGTGCTTGGATTGTGGCTCCAGGGCCTGAAAACTATTCATTTTTTAAATTATGTAAGCCATATAAAGCTGTCACTTTGATTCACAGCTCATCACAGAGGTGATATTTGGGTTTGCAGTATTCAAAATAGCTATTGTGAGTTTTTGCATTCCTTTGTTCAACATCTTCAAGAACAGAAATGTCTCTCTAGACTCCATGCCCACTTTCAAGTGCACAAAGGCACATCCCCTCCCGCTCCGAAGGCTCTGGGAGATGGGACGCAGCAGTCCCATGACACCTAACTGCAGCCCTGGAGGAAAACAGGGCCCACGTGAAGCTCACCCTGCAGGAAGACAGCGCTGGTTTCAAATGTATCATGCCGCTTGCTTCTCCTGCTTGTTTTTCAACTGCACAGGGAGGATGTTAATGAGTGTCTGAGCCATGGCAGGCAAGCCCAGGGCATTTCAAACGTGGAAGAACTTCACAGAGAAATAATCTGCATAAAATCTGAGATGCCATTATTAAGAAGGAGAAGAAAATGCAAGCAGAAATGATCCTCCCTCAGCAGCCAAGAGGGGCGAGAGAAGAATGGTTCTACAGAGAAAGATGTATTCATTTGATCCATTATTTATATAAAGTGTTCTTTGTAAATCTGATTTCCCATCACCCTGGATGACAGCAGGGGGAAGACAGGAAAAGAAGAGGTCCAGCTTCATACCTCTGAGGGAAAGACAGCCTGTCTGGACATCCTGCATCATGCTTAGGGTCTCAGAGGGCACTCAGAGGTGCCATAGGAGGCAAGTGCCATCCCAGGCCAGTGTCATTCCTGCAGGGGGGCAGCAGCTCACCAAGCACCCCTGCACCTAAAGGTAGGAGCTCTGGGGTTCTAAGCAGACATTTCCCTCCTTTTCAAGGTGAATGCACCACCAAGTTCTTGTTGTGTCATTGAAACTGCTTAAGCCACTAAACAAACCCACTAAAAATAAAAGCATTTAATATGGGGTTTTCACATGAACACACAGAAAGGCAGCAGTCTGAAACAGTACATACATAGCATATATAAATAAGGACAAAAATTAAAAATCCTTTGGAAATGACAGACTCTGGGAACAGTTAGCGGCTGCTCTGGGAGGAAGCATCTTTGTGAGTCACTGCACAAGGCAGGCAAATGAGACACGTGTAGGCATGACTAAAACTCTGCTGTGCCTGTGAGACAGTGTGAGCACATTGGGACTGCAACAGCCAAGGGTCCTAGAAGCCAAATCTGTTAGCAGCCCCCCAACTCAGCATTAGGAGCACAGCACCATGGGCTGAAGCCCAAGGTACCAAACCCCTCCTGGGCCAGCTGTCTGGACACTGCATGCACCCCTTTGGCAGCGGAGGCATCTGGGACATGCAGAACAGCAGGCTGATGCCCTATAGATAATTTTTCTTCTCTAGATTTCAGCTGTGCCAGAAGCCAGAGTCCCTGAGCTAGAGCCAGAATGAGCATAGAAGAGTGATACTCCCCTTATCAATATGGAGCAGTATATTTAGTCTTAACAGCAAGACTGCCTTGCAAGCAGACACCCATAAAGAGATACATGCTCAAGTAAGCTATGGGAAATGGGGAGAGGAGGGATAGGATGAACAAATGCTTCACCCAGCAACTACCCCTGACGCAAGTAAGAGTAGAGGTGGCAAGACCAGACTCAGCTCCCCCTGTGCTGCTGCTCAACCTTCAGTTCTGCCTCATCTTTGTTCAGAGGCAAAGCCAAGACCCCCAGGTCTCCAACAGTGGACTGCAGGGCCAGGGTAGAAGTGCAGTCAGCAACACCCATGGTGCCCTTTGAAGAGCACATAGACAGCTTCAGCCTCCTGAGGGAATGATTACCGACACATCCAAAAAGCACATACTACTACCACAGCAAACAGCCTCTGCCCTTCCTCACAGCATCCTCGCCTGCCCAGTCCCTGAAGAACCAGAGCCCATTCTTTGCTGCCACAGAGGCTCCTAACACCAGCTACCCCCATCTCACGCATCTACAGTCCCACTACCCTCTACATTTTAGAGGCAGCTCCTCCAATTTGGGGTCAGGCTGGGGACAGGCACACCTGGTAAAGTACCAGGAACATCCCTTTGGACAGAGCAGCATGAGGAACATGCTCTGTAGCTCCAAAAACCCAAAATTACAGTAAAAAAAGTGACAAATTCCAGCGAAGCTGCACAGGGCTCTAATGCCCTGTTCTGACAGCTCTAGCCTGTCGGACTGAACTCTCTACTCACATCCCAGTCTTCACACCTCCTGCCACCAGTTGTCTCTGAAAGCTGTCAAGGACAGAGCTCTAACTCCTGCTGGTTCTTAAAGATTAGAAGACAATTATAATTGGATTCCAGAGATTATCTGCTTCACTGAGAAGGGCTGAGAAGTGTTTAGATGGTTCCCCAGCTGATTAAATCTTTATTTCACAGTAGTGACCCTCCACGTTTCCTACCCAAGAGTGCTTGCAGACAGGTACTTGGCAAGATTGGCTTATTGGAGCACTTTAGCTTAACAAGACCGCTCATACTAGCCAGCTGTGATGAGGGTTTATCCCATATCTAGATGGTTTCATCTCATTTCTGCAACTCAGCCCAAAGAGCTGAATCCAGACCCAGCCCTTCCCCCAGTTTAATCAGCCACTTGCCTGACCAGTCATTCAGACATTAAGCCAAAGCCTTTGGCACCATTTGCAGCTGATCACAAATGGTTGGAGCCCTGTCTTACCTCTCATACTGCTCATGTTGTTCCTATGCGGGACACAGCACAAGACTGCCTGTCCCAGACATCCCAGCTTCCAGTGGCTGAACTGTTCTGCCCCAGACAGACTTTACCAAGCCTCCTGCCCTGCTCAGCTTAGCCTCCCTGAGCAAACACAAACCACAGACAGTCTGTGCTCATCAGGCACAGCTGTGCCCTGGAAACATGCTGGCAGTGAGCAAGAGCTGCCTCCAGCTCAAGCTGAATCAGAGGGATAAGTTTATTGGGTATGCTGTTTTCCCCTGACCCCAATTGAAATGATGGTACCCAAAGCCTCTGCTCCCATCCTGTGCTCTGTACCGTTTGTGCACTCCAGCCCTACAGGGACAGCAGGGCAGAGAGAGCCCAGAGGAAGCAGAAGAGGGCATGGCTCCAGAGGAGGCCTGAGGGTAAGGTGTCAGGATGCAGATGAAGGTTGGAGTCCATCATTCTCACTGCTAACACAGCAGGGAAAGAAGTGAAAACAAGCCAATGCATTGAAAACTCAGCAGAAAAGCAAGAAAATCACAGCCTAGCAACATTGCAGAGAAAGCTGGGAGTGCACACAGGGCCCCGCAATGCGGAGAGCTCTCCTTGTAAGCAAGCACTCCCCCTTTTCCCAGAGCCAGCAGGTCAGACATGCTGCACAAGTTTTGGTTAGATAGTGGTTTGCCCCATAGTAGGATGAAGTACAATTTATATACACAAAGAAACAAGTCCCTGCAGTCTTTGCAAAGGTCCAGTTTCAAGAGCGCTGCCCATGCTGGGGAAGGTTGCTGTGAGCCTGCAGCACTCCCCTCTCTGTGCAGCACATGATTCACAGCTTGTGAGGCTGGGCATTCCCCACCCATGCCTTGGTGTGAGGCAAGTCAGAGGGATGATGAATCCTTGGAAAGCAGGCGGGTTCGCATGCGTCTGCAGGATTCCTAGAGCAGAGAATTAGAGCAACTGAATGCTTGAGACATACAATATTACACAAGAACAGGTTAACATGCTGTCCTCTCCCTGCTAGGATTCCCTCCTGGAGTCTGTCCCACACCTTTTACCAAAGCAGGACACTAGACAAGAAACAGTGAGCAGACGGACCAATACAGCTGTTGGTCTTGGGCTGCACCAAATTCTTGTCCTGCTGCCACCAGGCCTGCAGGCCAAGCTACCCACAGGAAGAAATAGGTCTCACCTCCTTTCTGCCCTCCAAAGTTTTCAGCTTTGCTTGGGACATATGAGCAGGAGATCCGCATTTCTGTAACTGAACAAGAGAAGGGAACAGGAGTAGAGAGCTGGGGAATGAAGTGGCATCCACAGCCTGTACCACCAGAGAGCAGCTATCACTTAAATCCACTGTTGGTCCCCAGGGCAGGAGCACAAACAGAGGGGCAACACTGGAGTGGTGGTCCAGTGCTGCCACCCCTGTCCCAATGCTGCTCTTGCCACCTGTTCTGCTTTCACAGCAGCTTCCCAAAACCAAGATCACACAGAATAAACTTGGAAAACTTCTCTTGGGCAGAGAACAGCAAGCAGGTCCCCAAGGATCACTGAAATGAGTGCCCAAATTGCACTCAAACACCCCTCACATGCTTCCCCACCAGCAGCTTTAACAGTGTTGGGGGCAGCTCTTACCAGTTGCACATTCTCTTTGCTGACTCGCTCAGGCTCTGGTGTGATATCCCTGCTCTTCCTCTCCAGGATAACCGGGGTTCCCAAAACTTTTCGCTGCCATAAGAAGAGAAGGCTGTTGGCTAGTGCTTAGAGTGCAAAGTGAAAAGCAAAGGGAAGGAGCAGGATGCATTGCTGGTAAGCAGTTGGATGCTGGGAAAGAAAAAGGAAGCCAAGCTGGGACAAGGCTGTAGAGCAGAACCATCTGAAACACTGCCACTCTGCTGAGCCAGCCAGTTGTGAAGGGTTTGGGAGCTGACCTGAAGCCTGGCTGGGAGTCCAGCCTGTGATAAGCAGGTACATGCTGCTGTAGGGCAGCCTACAGTGTCCTAACATGCTAGACTACATGACCAGCTCCCCTCCAGTCCTCATCTCATCTTGGAAAGCAACCAGTCCTTCAAAAAGATGCATAGATCCTACAGCCATGTGTTTCATACATGATTATGCTTTGTACTAACAAGGGTTTATTGTCACTGTACTGCCTTTACTGTCCCCAGTGGATCTGTGTTCCTTGGCAGCCAATACTCTGAACAGTCCCTACCCTTTGAGAGTCTCATTCAAGCCAGTGGAAGGCAGAAGCAGAGACCAATATCAGAAACTCACAGAAGTGAGCACAGGTCAGAGGACGCCTTTACCTTAATGAGGCCGCTGAAGGAGCGCGAGCGGGTGCGTCGTGGTGCTGGGGATGTAGGTACCTCAGAGCCAGGAGTAAGAGCTGTAGGATGCTTATTAAACTAGGAAGAAACATGAGAGCAGTATGTTAGCACAGTTACTCAGTTGCTCTACCTGTTGCCTCTTCAGCACTCCAAAAGGGAGAAGCAGTTCACTGCTGCAGGGAGGAGAAAGTGGAGGAAGGCGACATCTCCAACCCAGGGTTACAGGGAGCTTGGGTGTGAGCCTGCTTTATGCTGCTACCAGATTAGCCGAAAGCAGCAGGTATTGGAGCCAAAAGGGGATTTGGCAGCTGCTGGAGACTAGCAACCACAGCTGGTGCTGACCATATCAACCAGTCTCTGGAGCAGCAGGTTGGTTGGAAATGCTCATGGTACTGAGAGGAGACAAGTCTGCCCATTCCCTACAGGCAAGAAGGTACAAGACTTTTCCTTTTCTGAGGGAAAAAGCTCAACAAGGCCATGATCAGGACTGCAGAACTGCTGACTGGAAAGTCCCTGGCTTGGAAAACAGATTGCTCAAAGCACAACTTGATGCAGCAAGCTCCATGGTGAGCCACATCCAGAACAGGTAGCCTTGTCCCCTGCCTTCTTACAGCTTTGCCTCTTACACATCTCAAAGCTACCTCCCCAGCCTGCCCAGGATTAGGAGCAACTCCCAAGGCCCTGCCTTTAGCTTTGTTCCCAGCACTGTGCTGACAAGCACACCCCAAAGATATCCTTTATCCCCACGCTACCTGCCGGATAAGCTTCTTCTTCTTTGCAGAGTCAGGCATATTGTTGACATGACGGAAGAGCTCCTTCAGTGCCTCCTCTGTGCGCTGCTGGGTCTCCTCCTGATGGCAAGTGTCCAGCCGGCTTCGCTTCTGAGACTTGAGGGGCTGCAGCTCCTTGGAGCCAGGAGATGTCAGCAAATCCAGGTCGTCCTGGGAAAGCGGAGACAGCAGTTGCTTGCCATGCTTTAATCCAAATGAGCCACCCATCTGAGTCAGGCTGGGAAGAGTCTCATGAGCTGACTCAACCCCAGTGAATGCACAGGGCTGTGTTTTCCCTAACCCTCTGCAGCAGCACTGCACCAGCAGGCCCTGTGCCAGGAAGAGGTGACAGCAATGCAAAGGTGACCCCATTGTTTCTTCCCTCCGCTCACAGATGCCAGCTGCAGAAGCCCTTCCAGGCTTGAAAGGGATCAGTGCAGCTCCTTGCAATTCATCTTCCCTCTTCTGGAACTATATGAGGCCGGGAAGCAGTTGCTGGCAAAGCAGGCAAATTGGTCCCATTGGCAGCAAGAAGCCTTTATCCCAGCCGCACTTCCAAGCAGCCTGGCCACTGCAGCAGGTCTGTCTGTTTGGAAGGCATAACCCCATGAAGGAGCAGGTGCTGCATGTACTGGGCACAGAGAGCAGGTTTGCTGCTAAAAAGGGGCTGGTAGCTTGCTTTCCCTGTGCTTTTGATTAACAGATGCTTCAACTCTGCCCAATTTCCCTAATGCAGCCACCTGCACTACTGCACCATATGTTTCCCTCGCTCCTGCTCTCTGAGATCCTTTAATGACTTGGTTTGTTTTCAGCTTCTTTCACTCGCAAGAATCCATTCATAGTACTACAGCCTCTGCCTTCATGGAGGGCAGGTGCTGCATTTGCTAGCCTTACCTTTGATGTGTGGGCTCTGGATCCCAGATAGTGCAGCCTGGCACACTCCCTGATGTATGCTGGGGCCTGGGATGATGAGCAAAGTATGTTTAGTATGTGCTGGCTCCAGCAAGAGCAGCACTTCAACCGTACACCCACATCACTACCACCAGGACTCAGCCATTCAGAGCAGACAAAGCAATGGCATTTCATGTGCTCAGTGCAGTCCCTGTTCACAGTTCCCTTTGATGCAGGCAACCAGCACAAGTGCAACACAGAGTAAGAGCAGGGCTCCACAGGAACTTTCTCCAAGCAGTTCCCCCAGCTCTGAGATAGCCAGAGGAGCCTGAGAAAGAGGGCAGAAGGGAACTACCCATGGGAGGACTCTGCAAAGAGCAGATGCCTACAGTACAAGGAAGGTCCTGAGAAGGCATGACACTGCCTGTTGCAGAAACACTTCCTTGGGGGAACCTGCAGAAAGCCTCACACTCCTGACTGCACTCCCACAGCCCCCTGCTCTGAGGCAGGGGTCCAAGACTGCAGGGTAACAGCAGTGGGTTGAGAAGTTCAGAACAAAGTGACCTGTTGCATTCAGCTCTTGGCAGCAATCACCCAGGAGAAGTCCTTTCAGTTTCCCTGATCCCAAGGGGAGCCGAGTGGCTCCGTGCCCCCAGGAGCCCCATTTCCCAGGCGGGCAGCACATGCTGGGTGTCCAGCAGAGGGTGGTGTTACACTGCACCGTGCTGCTGACCTGCCAGGCAAAGCCACCCACTCCTGGCATGCCTTCCTCCTCCTGGGCTGCCTGCCCAGCAAAGACCTCCTCCCTGCTCACTGAAGGAGCAGTTTGCTGTAGAAGTCCTCCTCCTATTGTAGAAGACAGCACCCAGAAGATACACCTGACACTTGGGATCTGTTTGGACAGGGGGTATTCAGTCTCCTGCTGAAGGGCTGGGGAAAGCAAGACCCCAAAGCACACTTACCTTGAAGAGCTTCTGAGAGTGTTTGATCATGAAGGTCACTCCATTGTTTAGCTTGGTGATATTCTCCTGAAGGTCATTTGCTGTCACCTGGCAAGGGAAGACAGCCAAAGGCACAGCAGTTAGAAGGGGAGGAAGAAGGGTCTCTGCTGCCCTTTCTGTCTCTGGGACATAGATATGCAGTGCTTCAGCAGAAGACCTGCTCTGGAAGAGATAGGCAGGCAGGGCTCAGAGCACATCAATAACCAGAGCTCACAGAGCCAAAGCTGCTCTGGGAGGAGGAGAACTAGACTGCTCTGGGACCAAAGAGCTCACAAACAGCACAAGAGAGATCTGCAAGGTTTCTCTGGAGTTATACTTAAAAGAAGTGGACTGTGCTGTGCTTTCAATTGTACTGAAAAAGATGAAGCATCAGTTGCAAATGAGGCCTATGGCAGGTCTGGACTGAACCCTAGGACTGAGTCCTGCCAGGAAGCTCCACCTCACCATCCCACCCTTCAACCTCTCACATCACTGTATCAGTACTTAATCTTCCCATCTTGGTTCTTTCCCTAGAAGCCTGCCAAGACTCTGCCTTCTACTTTGCAACATCCTACCCACAGATACTGTGGCATTGCTCACATTTCTGGGCCAAAGGATGTGGGGTGCAAACATAAGGGCAAGATTGTGGGCAGACATCTTGTTCTTGTCCTGCTTCTTGGCGGTCTGGTAGAGCAAGTCCAGCAGCAGTTTGAGCAGACTGCGGTTGGGAGCAGGAAGGATCAGAAACAGCAGCTGGAGGGCTTCAATTTGGCGCTCTTTGTCTGGAGTGCTGGTCTTATTGCCCTTCTCATCAAACAGCGTCAGGTCTGCCAAATCACAAGGCAGAACATGAAGGACACACATTACATTCCCTAACAGCAAGACTATTGCAATGGTTACCCTTCCTTCTTCATATTGACATCTCCAAACTCCTACACTGTTGTCCTGAACCCATGACAACAGTTCTCTCCCCCCAGCTCCTAAGCTGATGTGTTAATACGTGGTACTTCTTTCAGAGGACAACACAGCTGCTAAGAGCTGTGATGGGCTGAAGGCAAAACGAAGACGTTCAGATAAGGTAGTTCAGTAACAGCTATTACGTACACAGAAACCACACCTTGCTCAGGAGACGCCTCAGGCTTAAAACAGGTTAAGATCCAGGTTACCAATGTGGGCTCCACTCCTGTAGGTGTCTGTTTACTGCTGGAGGGGGAAGACTGGGCTAGACAATCTGATTCCTTAGGATTTTCAGCTCCAGTCTTTTCACCATTAGGCTGAGATGGCAGGAAGATTCATTCTTACTCTGCCTTTAAGGATTACACTTCCACAACCTACTGTGCAGCTCTGTAGCATTACCAGCTTTTGAGGAGGTTAGTTCAATTCCCTCTGCTCCTGTCTGCCTCTTGCTGATCACTCACCTGCAATTTTGAGGTGGGCATGGAAGTGCTTGTGTGTGAGCAGTGGCTCTGGTAATTCACCCAGGAACATCTTGAGCAGGGTGGCAACATCATTGGAATGAAACTCCCCAGAATCCAGGTCAATATCTGTACCACTGTTCAGAGCATCCTTTAGGATCTGTTGCCTGATGCTGTTGCCTGGCACGCGAAACAAGCCTTCTGCTCTTAGATCTGCTTGACAGAGAGGAGAAAAAAGGCCACTGATTAACAAGAGGCTGATTCCCATCTTCTTAGCAAAGCAGCTCCCTCCCCTTTCCAGAGCTTGGCAGCAAACCTCAATGACCTGCATTCAGAGACATGACTTCAAGCTGGCTCCATCAGTAGAAAAAGCCCATGCACAGAGGGAAAGAGATTAACATATTTGCTAGGCAACTCTGGGAAGCAGTCACCTAGTGCAGAGCCTCAGATTCCTGCTGCTGGAGAGCTCAGAGCTTTTCAGTCTCTCTGCATTAGACAACCGAGGTAGGCAGGACAAATACCCCTTGGGATAGGAAGACAGCAAGACAGAGTTACTTACTTTTGTGCAGATACTCAATTAGTTGGGAAACCTGTGCAATGCCTTCTTCTGTCAGCGGTGAGCCAAACACCACCCCTTTCTCTGCAGAACAGAAGATAACGTATTCAGGCAACTCAGAACCCAACAGCCTCATAGGTGAGTGGTCCCCAAAGAACAGGATCTCAGCATGCAAAGACCAGTGCCCAAAACGCCAAGGGTGGTGATCACAAGGACTCCCCACAGATGTGAGACATCACAAGTACTCCAAAATAAGTCACTTCATCTCACCATGCTGTACTTACAAGGATTTCTTCATTGTGCTTCTTACCTCAGCTAAATTATAGTTTTTTATCAGCTAAAGCAAACATTCTATAGTTCCTGAAAGGAAAACACCAGAACAGATGCTTCAGTTTTAGAGGGCAAATCACCTGCAAGCCTGAACCTTATGGAAAGACCAAAGAGGGAAGGGCAGATGTGACAGCCTGGACCACCTGGGTGCCTACTGCATTGTCACACTCCGTACCTGGGAAGCCAAGTCCAGATTAATCTTCACTGGCTTGACATGGAGTGAAGCAGAAAGAAGAGGTGCAGCTATGAGCCTATGGGAGAGCAGAACAAACACTACTGGGGAAAGTAGCCATGATCTGACCGGCTCACACTGACCTCCTTTTCAGGGATAGGTAATCCCTGGAATTCCCCGATCCCAATGAACCTCTCTTCCATGTCAGCTGCCCTGGCCTGAGTACAGTAAAGTACAAGGGCTGAACAAGGGAGAACTACAAACAAAAAAAAAAGGACAGTAGCAAACCAATGAGCTGGGCCCTTCTCCATATGGAACACTGACAGCTCCTCTCACTCCTAGAGCTTGCTTTCATCTCATGTGGCTGTTACAGACGGGCAGGAGCTGCCAGCTCCAGAACTCCAGTGAGTAACAGGGGATACAGCCCTAGAAGAAGATAGAAGCAACTGGGCTGAAAGGAAGGCAATCCTTGCATGGGAGGAAACATAAGCTAAGAAGCCCATCTAATTGAAGGGCACTCATTGAACCAGTGCAGAAAAACATTCCTGATCAGAGAGGGGCTTCCCAGCAAGATGGTGGTTATCCAGCAGGACAGTGTTTTCTAATAAATGCAGTCTTGCTGGTGAATGGCTTTTTCCATCACATACATGCAGCTAGCACACTTTATCCCTCGGAACACTGAGGCAACTCCCAAGAGCTTCACTGGCAGCAACCAGAGCCCTGAGCACCTCTTTTTCCCTCATGCATGTAGGTTTTAACTGCAGCTAGAGACAAGATGCTAGATAAAGGGCACCACACCATGCTGACTTGAACTGGGAACTGAAACCAGTCACAGAGCTGCTTTGTCCTGCCCTTGCACTAAGGCTTCAAAGAGCCAATAGATTTAAGAAGAGGATATTCCTCCCTTCTCCATGATGAGGCTGATAGGAGTGTGGGTCAATTCTGAGGGCAAGTTGTCCACCTGCACCCCAGCTTTCTGTGGCTGAAGATTTCTCTTCTTACTGTTACAACTGATAGCCCATCAAACCAAACAGTGCATTGGCTGGTCTGATAAAAGCTATGTCCCACACAGGCTTTCTCTTGCCTTTCCCCTCCCATAATACATTCTGATTTTACTAGCTTTTGGTCTGTTGTACTGCAGACAATACTGTTCTGTGGTGCTGATGCTCACAGCATGTGGAAAGACCTGGTTAACCCTGTGCACTTCTTCAGCAGCCTTCCTGTGCAACTAAATTTATTCCGCCTGAAGAATGTTCTGCTTTCTTCTAGGACTTCTGAAATACACAGGAAGCCACCAGGAATTTCAGCATCCTGTTAAATAAAAACTTTCTGACCTCCCTCTTATAACGAGCATGCTTCAGTCCTGCAGGAGAAAGGAGGGTGATGTGAGCTCTTGATCCACACATAAGATCTGAAAGGCCTGAGTGTGAAGGGATAGAACAGCTGGCAAAAGATTCTCGTCCTTGAAGAAAACTGAACTCATTAGACATTCAATAGAGAGAATCAATAGTGGCCAGGAAGAGAAGAGGAAAATACATCTTCTTGAGACATGCAGGGCCTGGCAAATTATATTTACCTTTGAAGTCAGAAGTTGATATCTGAATGAGAATTAGATTCTCAAAGAAACTTGACAGCTGTTTGGAGAATGGATGTTGAGTTATGGAAGGGTTAGATGTTATTGTATGATTGCTTCTGAAACCAAGAAGCAGCATGAGATTGAGTTTCCTGATGCTCAAAGAAGTTGTAAGTGTTTACAGTTTGATCAGTTCTGAGCTCTATGGTCCTCAGCCTCTGGCTTTGAAGAAATAAAACCTGTTTGTACTAGCTGGTCCCTAACACAAAGAAAAACAAATGATGGCTCCAAGATAAAACACACAGTACATGAAACTGATTTTCTCTGCAGGCACAAACTTCTTTTTCTCAGAGTTCAGCCAAGGAGTTCACAGACAGTGCCTGTCAATGCAGGGAGACACTGCCATTGCAGCCTGGGAGTGCAGCCAGCAGACTTGGAAACATCTGCTTGCCCTAGCTGTAGTGAAACACATGGCCATGGAGACGGCTGAATGGGGAAGAGCGGAGCTCTTGGGGAAGAGAGTTAGCAGGAGATGTCAGGTCTGATAAGAGCAGTGCTCCAGCAAAGTACAGATAATTTAAAAACATGAGCTAGAGAAGGCTCACAGGCCTCTGCTGGAAGAGTTTTGACAAACACGTGGAAGTTTCTATACACACCAGGAGAACACTTTCAACTTCGTTACTCATTCATTTCTGTTTGTCAAGTGAAAAGTGTCCTGCTACTCTCTCAGAACAGAGGCAGGAGCGCTACAAGGTACGAGCACAGTCTATCTTCAGTTTAGGGGAGCATGAAGACTTGTTACTATGGAGCAGCAAGGCAAGATGGCAATAGTGAATAATTCTCACCTAAGGGTGTTAAAGGACTTCACTTGCTGCCTTGTATTTTCCCCTGCAGTGCTATCCAGGCCAGGGGGAGTATATCTACCAGGTTTCTACTGGTTGAGCCAGGACTGCGGGGCTGAAGTTATCACCAAAAAATTCAACCTGAGCAGTGGGGCTGCAGAGCTTGTCCTTACAAAACAGTGGAGGTATAGGTTTGGTGGAATGAAAAACACTTAGAGAAACTATGTAAAGGTTGAATAATACAAAAGAAAAAGCCATACTAGGGCACAGTGATAGCTCCCTTCTCAGAGGTACTCACAATAGCAAAATTGCTCAAAGGAAGGGAAAGACTAATTAGAAGTGTTCAACCTCAGGCTGCCAACATCTGAAGGCAGCTACCCACAGCTTTTCTGCCAGCAGACAGCCAGTCTAGCTAGGAAACCAGAGCTGATGAGGGATGTGAGAGGTGCCCAGATGGAGGCAGTTTCTGTCTAGATGAGTGAGAAGGTTTAACTGAACTTACCAGGAGAACCAGGCTCCCCTTGAGTGTGGGCAGAGGTGGAAGAAGGCACACAGACACCTATAACAGCCTTTTAGTTACAGCAAAACAGTGATAAATGCCAGCCATTGAAGAGAAGATCTGAACACAATTCTGCTCAAAAGCAAATCTCAGACTTCTGAAAAGAGGCCTAGGGCTAATGTTTCATAACCAAGAGAGCTGAACTTGAAAGAGGAGATAAGAATAGTCAGTTTACCAGAAGAAAACTCCAGCTGAATTTTGCCTCAGTGTGAAAGAGGAATATGTCATCTCTCAGGGCTGACTCTGGGCTTGAACAGCATCAATCTGCAGAGCTTTGCTACTGACTCACTGGATTGGGATGTGAATCAAAGCAGCACTGGCATTTCAATGGGAGATGCTTACAGATTTTTCAGCTGCTCAGACGAGACCTTCCAGAGATCTGGGACAGCAACTGAAGGAAACAGTGGGCATTGAGTGAAGTCAGTGGCCTGGAAAACCGGGGTGTTATTGTTCTTCATAGAACCTGATGCTCTCAGCCTTTACTGATATTCTGTCACTTACAAAGAAAGCTAATGGATCTAAGGAAAACAGAGTACGGACTCCCATAGACAAGCAGAGAGACAAGAACATCTTGGTGTGTGTTGGAAGAACCTGCAACTCGTTCAGGCACCCCTCTCCAGCTCAGTGCTATCCAAGCCAGACCAGAAACACTTAGGGACCAAAGCTGTATCTTGGTGGCATGCACTGCACTGAGCACGCCATCAAGGCCAGCCCATCAGAAACCACAGCAATAACCTCCAGGAGGAGGGTACTCTAGAAGTGGCAGGACATTTCCAGGGTAGACCTCATGGCCATTTGCTCCTTTCCAGAGGTGCCATGCCCAGAGATTAAAGCCCTATAGTATTAAGCATTCAACACAAGCTCAAAACAACAGGCCTACACTGGAAGTTTTGTAAACTACGTGTAACAGATGATGACAGCCAGCATCACCCTGAATGTGGGCACCAGGCGTCATGCCATACTCACCCTTTCGCTTCAGAGACATCAGAGAACGAAAAAATCCAGAGGCTGTACTGTTTGCCCCAGGCAGCTTTGGGTCTTCCTCTCCCATTAGCTGGGCAAGCTCTGCCCCAGGCAAGTCAATGAGCCTGGTAATGTTGCTGACAACCAGCTCCGTGAACACCTCTGGTTTTTCATGGCGCAGCTTTTCCACAAAGAAGTCAGGGTTGAAGATGATGGGCTGGCTGCGGAGGGAGGAATCATTGCAGATGACAAAACTGCAGATGGCATCACTGGAAAAGAGGGAAGGAGAAAAAAAACCCACAGTAACTCCTCATTACATTGATTTTTACAGCCAGCTGGTCTGCCCTGAAGGAGACATCTGCCGACACAGGAGACACCAGTCAACACCAACAGTACTGTCTGTCTTTAGTGAGAGTTCAGTGCAGTGCACTTACATTTCCCTTTGGATCAAAAACATTTCTGGCCCGCCTGTACAACGCAGCCCAAGACTAGCACTCCGTAGCATGATGGTAACATACGCAACACATGGCAACACCCAAGTAGAGCTTTCACTGCATCTATATCCTGCCAGCTCAGGCTGAAGACACCCAAAACTTTACATTAACTTACCACTCCCAGTCATAAATAAGTTTGGTTCTTCCTGCCTTCCTCCTCAGAAATTCACTCCCAGTGTCCTAAAAGCCTAAATCCCAGTTTAAATTTTTTCATGGACAGCTTATACTCCCCAGTTCTTATTGCCATTCCATCATCCCTACCTTCCTATCAGCACAATAGATAGTTCACATGCCCTGGAACTTTAAGATCATAAACACGCAGTGACACTGACCCACAGTTCTTCTAGGGATGTGGTCAAGCCCTCCCAGGTGACAAACTGCCTACAGTTTGGTTACTGCTTTCAGCCACCTACAATAACTGCCCAGCTATGCACTCCTGACTGTGGAGTGAGCATGGACTCATCGGTATTAGCACAAGCTACAGAGTCTTTGAGAACTCCTAGTAGCCTTTCTCCTAAAACATCTCTTTCTGGCTCAGCCAGTTCTTGTCTCTTCTTCAGGCTGTCCTGAAGCAGGCATTCTCTGCTGGTGCCTGTTTTTTTCCATTTCTCATGTATCATGGGAAAGGGGATGTGTCTGAGACACCGCTCTCCTGAGTGTTATCTGTAACAGATACTTAGCCTTACCAGAGGTTAGGTAAGCTGCATTTATCATGTTTAGAATCAAGATAAAGAGATTATCAAAGAGATATCTCAGGTTAATCAGCACTTTTAATACTCATACTTGAAGCTTATCCCAATTTTCATCTACCTCTAGGTCTTCCCTCACCATCTTCCCACCACTGTTTCAAACACACAATTCTGAAGCCCAGCTTACAGGCTGGAGTTGTTCAGCTTGCTTCTCCTGTCCCTCTTTTACTTAAATGTGAGGATTAGTGTCATTATGCTCCAGTCACAAGCTACTGCCCTGGTGCCATACTATAAAGTACTGTGTGCCAGTTCATCCAGGGCTCTGGGTGGAGGCTGCCTTCCCACCCAGCTTACACGCGCTGTATGCTTTCACTGTGTGACGTTCCTCAACCCTTTAATCATTGCCTTTCCACCATTCCAACACCCTTCCTTAGCTGTGAGCTTTAACAGAACACAGGTAACAGAAATGCCCCCCCCCCCCCCCCCCCCCCCCCCCCCCCCCCCCCCCATGGAGGGAGACTTTTCACAGAGGAAGGCAAAGAANAAAAAAAAAAACCGCCCCCCCCCCCCCCCCAACCACATAAGTCCCTTAGGAGTGAAAAGAGAGAACGTGCTCTGCTGATTACCTGCCAAAGGCTTTCCTTCCAAAGCTTTCCCACATAACACCAGAGTCCCTTGACCTGCCTCTCCTCTCTGCTGACAGGTGGAGGCCACATCACTGTGTTCAGGCCACGCTAGACATCTGTACTCACTGCTCAGCACATCTGACACCAAAAGCATCTGCAACCCACTGGACCTTACATTCTTTGGTTCAAGCAAGAGAGCACTCCAGCCACTGGTTCAGAGATCTCAGTAACTTATTGTTCTGATGTAAATCAACAGTAGCTGATGAATGGGAGGACATCAGAGCACGTACTGACAGGCCACCTGAACTCCAGCCTGCCTTCACGCCATACCTGTGAGCCCAACAGTTATCTGAGCTACTGCTGTACATCTGTGACGGGAAGATCGCCTTGGTGCGACTTCCCGAACGCATGATCAGAGTAAGAGAATGAAAGCTGTGACTCAGGCTCCACAAGGAGATTTCAGATTTGCTGAGTTTGGAGGAAGCCCAGCTCTCAGCAGCTCTTGCATTGTGAGAATCCATACAAAACCCGCTCCCCTTGCCACTGCTCCCCATGGATGCCAAAGGCTCCTTCAAGAGGACAGTGAGGAGGAAGGTCTGGGAGGCAGATTGCAAGGCAGCCTGCCAGGTCATCTGAAGTTATGGGGAGCTCTTAAGGGCTCCCAGCTGTGTGGTGCAGAGCGGCCTAGCAAGCGTGCTGCCGGCTCCAAATGGGGGCCACGTTTTCCTGAGCACCTCCCAGCCTGGTGTTCGGCTGTTTGTTATCTGCAATAAACCAGGACTGAAATGCAACAGCTCAGTACCGGCCGCCAAAAAGCATCTGCCAATCGATCTGATCATATTTGCGTCCCATTGCACAGGGCTACAATGCACAAACAAGTGCCAGCTCTGCCCATAGTGTGGAGCGAGCCCTTGGCCTGAAACCCATGACAACTCATCCTGTGGCAATACAGATCCTGAGAAGGGTTAATAGCAAGTGTATAGGCCCAGTGACCCTGCCTGCAATGATCCGTGCACTGTTATTCACTCACTAGCAGTTTTGTTTCCCCACAGAGAAGATATGCAAATACTTTGCAGCAGTTACATCAAGCATCACAGATTATCTGCTCTCTATGACAATTAGATATCTAGGCTCAGAGAACGGAAATTAAACGATTTCATCAGCTAGAACAGACTGACATGACTCCTCTGCACAGCCCCTGGTACGAGTCACAGAAAGTTTAACAACATTTAATTCAGAAATAAAGAGATAAAAAGTAAATTTCTTACATGAGTGCTGAGAGCTTTTGGAGAGGCATTAGGAAGCAGAGACAGGGAAAAGAACTTGCTCCTTGTTTCCAGCAACAAAAGAAACCTGCCTGTCCCAGCACAGCCTATGCAAATTCCACGCATGCTACGAGACACAAGGGCGCATTATTGGGTCTGAAAGGCCTCCTTGGCACACACTGGGCATCAGCCTTCACACAGAGACAAAACAGAAAAGAAAAGCTGGACAAATTGATTCATGTCTCTTGCCAAAGGCTGCGTAGCTGGAGTTTAACGGCAAATAATTCCTACATAGAAACCAGGGTTCTGAATTAGGACCAGCGTGGTATTAAGTGCTCTCCACCTGTATCCAAGAGGAATCCACAAAATAGCTCCAAAGCTACACTGTGTTTACCATGAGTAAAGCCACGCAAACACATTCCCAACAGCATCCAAGCACAACTGATGCTACGGCACTGTCAGGACAATAGCGGAGTCCCTTAACTGCTCAACCTCATGGCCGGAAACCTTCCTAGAAACACTTTCTGCCCCTGCCTTGCATTCTTTTAGATCCTTTCAAAGACAAAGCATGTAGATTACCCCCTCCAGAGCTGGGAACAGCACCATTGCTCTCTGCTACCGCTACTGTGCCACCATGTGCTGTTCATCCACTTCAGGCTGCCCATTCCACGTTTCTCTAGATTCCTATCCAGTTTCCCTGCCTGCTGCAGCTGGGACCAGCCTTGTATACACTTATTGTGGTATGGCACTTCAATGAGCTACTTAATTTTGAAAGGTCACTTTATTAGCAGCTCTTCCTCGCGTAGAAAATTTGCCTTTGTATCATTATTGCTAATCAAAATGGAAATGTGAAGCAAACCACTATATCTGAGCAAAGATAAAGCCCCCACTGGCTTTACACACAATAACCCTGCCAATCCTCACTGCTGCACACACTACAACCTTCAGAAAAAGCCATGTGCCCCATCTGCTGTTTTCATGTTAAAAAAAGGAAGATGGATGTACTCTACCTACACTCATAGTTTATATATCAGCAGCAAAGGGGGGACAATCGTGTATTTAGGGATTTCTTGTTGGGTTTTTTTGGCTTTGCTTGCAATTACACGGTTCTATTTTTCTGTACACTGTGATCTCAGACTGCTTTATGACACGCCAAAAAGACGATAAAATAAAGGAATAAATGGCTTCCTCTCTGATCCCAGGAATAAAATCAAATCCCAAAAAATAATAAAATCTTGTACTAACGGGGTTGTGATTAAGACAGTAGATTAAAAAAAAAAAAAAGGGTCCTATATTGTGCTGAGATTCCTGCCATTCTGGCATCTTTCAGAAGCGAAGCCTGTGATCCTAGCCAAGTCACAAAGAAAGCTGTCTGTCACACACAACGTTCTTGCTTCAGGCATGACAGCCCCATCATTTCATGGGGAGTGGATGGTGCAGGAGGTCAAAATCATGATGAATCAATTAATCCCTAAGGTAACTAGATCCAGGCCAGGGAAATGCTTTGGAAACTAGGAAAAAAATTAGACTTTAACTGGCAAAACCTGGTGATTGACCCTGTGGTGCAAGAGCTGTGCGAACAGGCAGATTAGCTCACGCGGCAGCAAGCTTGCATTCAGATAGGTGAGACCTAACTGTTTTAGTGGCTTTTACAGGTTTTGTATTGTTCTAACTCCACCCACGTGAAAGCAGAAACAGGTTCAAGCAACATGAAATACGGCATAAGGGGAACATAATCAGCCAAGAAGGAAAAGGGGACTGTGTTTGTCTAACTGGGAAAGTGGAAGAACTGGATGCTGCAGATTTCAGATGAACCTGATGTACCTAACTCAGTGGGCAAAATCCATCTCCGGTGCAATTTTACGCACTTGTATGTCATCACTGAGGAGCTAACGCTTCAGACACACCACAGTAGACTAGTTTTGCTGTAAAACTCATGAAAGGATTAAAGAGCTTTTGAAAATAAGATGGATAATAGAAGAAAATCTCCCTCTGTAATAGCAAAATCTTTAGACTACAAGAAAGAGCCAGGCTGCTACCAAATACTGAGAGCAGGGAGATAAGCGGGCAGTGCTAAAGAACACAAAACATGAGCAATTCTTTGCCTGGCTAAGCACAAAGGGAGATGGGACAGATGTGAGCTGGCTCCTATTTCCCCAGGGAGAGGGAAGTAGCATCATTTCCTATCTCATGCCAGAGTAAGGAATCAATTAATAAGGATGTCTGAAGACAGTATTTCCAGAGCCAGATAGGAGGCATCCCAGATTTTGCAAAGAGATGAAAGAACCATTGTGGAATGATGTGGAATCATTTTAAGTAAAAAGGACTAGAAGACAAATTATTTCCCAGATTAAAAAAATAATATGTTTTAAAGAAGTCTAATGGGAATGGACTGCAGAGACACCAGAAGCGACTCCACAGCTGAGGTTGCTTTGAGGACTGTACTTCAAACTGACATACTTGTAAGATAGCGTAACGAAGATCACATTCAGGCCTCAGATTTGGCACAGCATCTCTTCATAAGATGACTGATTTGCCTCTGAAAAATGTTAAGAAAAACATGCAGCAATTTTTGCCTAGGGTTATACTCATAAGGTATTTAGGGGCAGAGTCCTTTTGTGATGAGTACACGGCACACAGCCCAGTGGATGCCGATCCTTGCCTACTGTCTCTAGACTTCACACAAGTACACCATACTACATAACACTGCCTTTTTAAATTTTGCTTTGCTTTCTTCCATTTAAAAGCTAACATGGAGTGATTCAGCCTTTTGGCTGTGGGAAACAGATAATAATATGCAATTTAAACAGCAAGGAGCTGGGGAAGAAAGCTGCCATTATGTGATGGCAGCCTGTGCTGGACAACCTGGAACTAATGTAACACCAGGCCGTCTTTTAGACAGCGGGTAAATTGGATATCCCAGTCACTGCTGCAACCTATGAATTCAAATGCTGTTTCAGTAAAGGACTCAAAGCAGACCACAGCAACGTCAGCTACACATCTGTGATGTGAACCTGGAGATGGACCTATCTGGGAAGATAAAAGGGTTGGAGGGGGCGGGTGGGAAGTGTGCTTTGGAAGAAAATGCAAGATATTGCCAGTGTCAAAGAGAACTGCAGTAGCGAGACAGCTTGATATATGTGAAGCATCAAGAAATTTCCATTTCAGCATGAAATTTCTCAGGTTTGACCTCAGTGAATTCTTTTGCAATCTCTTTCATAATAGCCACTGGAATATTTTAAAGTCATCAAAGCAGTACTTCAATCACCCATCACCACAACATCAGAGCATCCAGATGCCTTCTAGTGCTAAGAGGCGCCTCAGAGAGGAACCGCATGTTCACTGCGGTGCTGCTCACCAAGTCTTCTTCCCAGCACAAGCAGCACAGCTTTGGATGATCCCACGCTGTGCGGTGGGCTCAGCCTCCTACCCAAGGCTCTGTAAAAATGCAGGAACACAGCTACCACCAGAAACCCAGCAATTTTATATTAAGGATCTAGCAAGCCCATATATACACCTTAGCATCAGGTTAACACAGTCTAACAGCATCAAATACTAACGCCACTCCGACTTTCATAACTTTCAATGAAGTCTAAAGTTTGTGTCTTTATTTTAATATAAATCCCTACTGGCAACAGCAATAGAAGAGGAGCCTTAGATCCAATTTCACTGAAATCAGCACCAAAACTGAATCTTTTTAGATGGCAGCAGCTGCCTCTTCTCGTTACTGATCTATTCACTTTTATCACTGTGGCATTGGGAACCTCGGTCACAGCTGGGGACTCCACTGTGCTCCATGCTGTACAAACACAGAACAAAGGCAATACTCCAGTCTTTAGAGGGCTGATAGCTAAATCTGAAATGAATGCTGGAGGGACAGAAAAGGAGGAATCCCCAGAGAAGAGACAGCACTATCAGTCAGCATGACTGATACAACCAACCTCTGCCAGCTTTTCTGTAGACACTATTAAAAAGGAGGGCGAGGAAGGACAGGAAAAATAATCAGGTCACACTGCAGACATTTAGAAGAAATCCAGCTTCTGCACGAGGGGCAACGTGGGACTGAGCACAAAGGAGCTGGTTTGAAAGCTATCAGGCAGGGACAGCTGGGACGTGGGGCTGAGGACGCAAGAGCTGAGCTCCAAGCACTGGTGAGGCAGAGACAACAGTGCAGCAGTGCTGAAAGAGCCAGGCAGCACCACAGGGCACCATGAGGCTGCATCCGGACCCCTGCAGCAGGGTGGGAGGGTCACAGCCTGAGGAAGCCCTGCAGTCACTTCCCACCCCCCAGAACACGCTGGGCAGGAATGCTGCCTCTGCTCTGGGAGGTCACCAGGGCCTCACGCTTGTCTGTATAGAAACAATTTATGTGTTTGCCCTGCCCCAGTCATCTAGTTCTAGTCATGACAAAACAATGCATTTGGTTTTCCTTTATTTTACTAATTTAAGCCATTGTGAATAACGTACCATGGATTTGAGGTACGCTGTGGGGGCAGGTGGTACCTGAATACTATGTCCCATGTCTAGGACAAGTATTTTAGGCCTTTTCTCCCCATGCACTAGAGAATCACCCACCAAGACCTTTGGCTACAGGTATACAAACTACAACAACGCCTCTTCTTCCTGTGGTCCCTAACATCTTTCTTGTGTAATCTAAAATTCTTTGTTGAACATCCGTCCATGGAATCTCACCAACTGACGGCTCTCTGACTTTATTCCTATCCCAGGTAGGAAGTTTCTTCCCACTTTTGTTCCTTACCTGGGAGGACTGCAAGGTCCATGCATGTCTGTTGTATCCACAAAGTGTGCCAGTGGGTACTTCCCAGTTGCCAACAATGATAGTATTTGCTTACTCTCATTTTAAAATGTCTTTAACCTCTTTACTTCCCCATTTTGAGGGTCCTGGAGATCAATAAGAGGCATGGCTCAGGCTTACCTTTATGCCCTTGGCCTCCAGAATTCAGAAGTCGCTGCATATACCTCTGATTGTCACCCTTACACTTGAAGATAAGAGGTCAAAGGCAGCAAAAATGCAGTTCAGACACTAGCAAAGATACATCATGTAGATGCTTCAATCTTGTGGCTCCAAGCCAGCACCCTGGCCAGAGCAGAATTACCATCTATAGAGAGGAGCCTCACAACAATCAGTTTACTTCTGGCATGAAGAATTGAGCAATCGCAACATTAGCACAGCAAAATTAGCAACCTATTGCAGCAACTGGTGCAGGAACTCCAAGCAATCCAGCAAGGCAGAAAGGATGTTTTCCTCCAGCCCTCCCACAGGATGGTAATCACCCAAAATTGGTCGCACCGACTGGCGCCTAGAATACATTTGGGAATCCCGTCCCGCCGTCAACTGTCAGCACTCAAACAAAGCATCGCAATGCCAGCACTGCAGCACTCACAGGGTCACTTGACTGCTGCTGGGGTTAGTGGACCAAGGTGATGCCAAGACCTGGGTCAAGACCCGCAGGCAGCTCCCAACAGTACTGTTGAGTAAGGTCCTGTGGTCACAGCCTGGCAAATACAGACAAAGGACTCAGGAAGCCACAGCTCTTGGTTTTGTTCATTACACTTCTGTAATTCCACAACACTCCTTGGCTCTGGAGGTGCAGTGGACAAGATGCATGCCTGCATCTGTATTTTGTATCATGGTGGTGTTTACAAAGGATGAGAGCACATCAAATCCCTTCTCATCTGCAATCCTCTGCAGACACCACCGAGCATGTCAGAGGCCACATCCCATGTTCCAGATGTGTAAACTCTCACAAGCTGGAATTGCAATGAGGCACACACCTGGATGCATGCCAGCATTGAAATAAGCTGGTGACATCTGGTCAGAGCTGCCGAAGCACACAGATAAACAGGCTGGGCCAGCCGCAGAGCAGCACAGCATGCAGCACCAGACAGGCAGGGATGCACAAAGCAGCACAATTAACTCACCAAAGCAAGCAGAATGGAGGCTTAGTGCTTTTGAAGGGGATTTGGGCAGGCTAGGATGTCAAAAACTGGAACATTGCACACAGATAACAAAATTCCTATGCCAGTAACCTATACTGTCACTTTATGCATCTCTCCCATACTGATCAGAAGCGGCTTCTCTTCCCATCCCACCTGACAGGTCAGCTCTGTCTGGATTCACACAGTCTCTCTGCAGAGCCCAGTGAGCAGGGATGTGTTGATGTCCTGCTCCGACGGCTGCGCAGGAGGGTGCCGAGTGGCCTGTGTACGAGAGGAGAGCTGCAGGCACCCCTGAGAGCTTGTGAAGGCTGTCTCCTAAAAGGCTTCCCGCTCTCCAAGGCACAGGCAGCCGTCACACGCTTGTCTCCTGCTATCTGACAGCTCGCGAGCAGGGCTGCGGGAATGCCCATATGGAACTCCCAAACCATAAAGCTACGTTTCAACCTTGAGTCTGAGCTCTAGAAAAAACAAAAAGGGAAACTAATGCCGGCTCCCCTGAGGACTTCCTGCCTCTGAAAATCAGAGCTGCCACATTACCACTCAAGAAGAAAGGATATTTTGGCCAGAGTCCAAACTATTAGAGCTTTATAGGCCAAAAGCAAACACATTAGAAGTTCTTGTCAGCCAGCTGGCAGGCAATTATTTAAGCAGCTTATCACATTCCCTGCTATCTACAGCTCCTGACAAAAATTATGAGGAAACTCGAGGTAGTTTAATTGCAATTACCGTGTGTAGAGGTGAGAAAGGCCAAGAGCCAGGGAGCAGGCCCTCAGAGAAGAGGGCTCAATGCTTGTCAGACACAACAGTGAGTGTAATGCATTACCCAGATGAGAGGCCAAGAGCTCACCAGACCTGTGAAGCTCTGAAACAAAGGGTCGGACAGATTTAGCACACCATGGAGCCATGGTTCCTCCCATTTCCCTACCCATGCTGGCTCCAAGACCCCTGCAACTTGGGAACATGGGAACTCATGGTGTCATTCCCCAGATCACAGCACAGGTTTGCCGAAAGCCTGCAGGAAAGCAGCACAGCAGGTCCATGGCTGAACCCAGCAGAACACAGGCCAAGGGAAGGGCCTTGGCTAAAGGAAAGTGAAAATGCAATCCTACAGAAAAAGCTAACTCTGAAACAAGCAGAAAATACAAGGCCCCAGCTGTGACCAAGAGCCTAACCCAGCATACAGTGGGACAGTACTTCCAAGAGGAACTTGACTTCAGTGCAACCATTAGATGCTAGCCAACATTTCCATGCTGCCCTGTCTCCTTCCCATCTGTTCATGCCATTTATTAAACTACCACGCACTGGAGACTGTTAACCTTTAAGACGAGGAATTCAATTTCCAAGCACAGTGTCCAGCACTAAGCGCTTCAGTTTCAGGCTGAACTGAGTGCCCAGGCACCTTTAAAGGAGCATTAACGAGCCCCAGTGACATTTTCATGTGCATATCAATGTGCACACAGCAGCAAGGCAATGACTAGGCTGGCAAGGAGTCCCAGACACTGCTCTGGGCTATGTGGGCAAGCAGCGCTCCCCCTGCATGCAAACGGACAATAAACTGAAGTGTAGCAGAACAAGGATCCTGTTGTCCAAGCCCATCCCAAGCACTGGATGAGAACAGGACAGAGTGTTACATGCAAACATGCAAAAACACTGCAAATGCAACACAGCCGTGAGTTTGGATCTGGACGTATGCCTGAAAGGGCTTCGACTAAGCAGAGGGTTAAAGGCAAGTCCAGGTCTCAAAGATTTTAGTGAGGGCTATGAAAAAGGGAATACTTGAATAGGATAGTCATGGGCTCCAGGCTATCTTCAGAGGAAAGGAGCTGGGTGTTCAGACTTGCCTTTGGCTCTGAAATCGATCATTTGTTCCGCATGACCCTCAACAAGTCACTGACTTTTTGCCATTAAGTCATGTTTACAGCGAATATTCCCTATTTCCAGTAAAACACAGATGGCAATTGTGCTCCTTTGATCGCCTGTTTACAATGTGAGCTCTTCATGTCCAGTTGTGCAGTGACACTCCATCACTTACTAAAGTAAGCCACTTCAGCAAAATGCCTTATGCCTTTTTCCAGTTCATCCCACCTTCCAGGCCCATAGCTTTTTCCCTTCCATTCATTCCACCCCTGCCGTATCAAATGGCTGACATGAGCACTGAGTGCCTGGCAAGGCATTCAGGCACTGCTCAAATTGAATGTTAAATGCATTCATTAACCAAGCAGATGTTTCTCTTTTGCAATTGAGCACTTGGGCACACTGCAATCATCATTCTCAGTTATGGACAGCCAGGCAGAGGTTAGAGAGACCACAAACAGGAGAGAGACCCACACAAATCATCTTTTATCATATTCAGTAACATTTGGTAGGGAGGTTAAGGCAACCAGCTTTCATTTCCAGTCTTTAAGTCAGCATGCTGTAAGACCACACGCACAGCACGCAAGCTTTACTAGCTAACATGCACTTCTCTCCAGATGAGAAGAAATAGGGCAAATGCACAGTCAGAAAGCATACTTAAAAATATAACTACATATATTAAAAAAAATAATAAATCTTTGTGGTGATAGACCTGCAAAGCAAGAGATCCACTTGCTAGTGCTACCTATGGCTGACAGGAAGCATTGGAATAAAACTTGCACTTAAGGCTTAACTTTAACACAGTCATTTGTGGGGGACATAAAGAGCTGCAGGATTACATCCCGAGGACAATTGTCAGCATATAATAAATAAATCCAGCCTTTTGAACCGATCCAGGTCACATTTAAAATGCTTTCTGTAAGTGTTGTATCAGCTGCACAAAGCATACTTATCCCTTTACCAGGTCCAGCATTTTAAGTACACCCTAATCAAACATGCCACACTGAGCACCATCTCCTCATCCCTCCATCCAGAGCAATGCTCTGCCTCAACCCAGGCACCACAGCAGTGCCTCTGGATAAGCAAAGCAAGATGGGTCCTCCTCAGCAGAGGACAGGACAGCACAGCTGTGAATCAGGACAGATATGAAGGATCAGCACTCAGCTGTATTCATTTGTCGAGTCCACGGGAATTACCACTCAAAGGATGCTCACTTTGCAGCTCCATACTAGATAGGCGGGGGGGGTGGGTTGAGGAAAGATAAAGAGACGTTACAGCCTTCTAGCAGTCATTTGACAACACTGATGCAGTGAGGTGCTCATAGTCTTCACTATTTTAATGGCAAGAGTTACAGAATGGGTATGCATGCAAGAGTATGTGCTAAAGGTGACTTATGTGAAGCTGACATCACATGTGTATTTAGACAGCAAGAATAACGCTTGTAGAGCGGACAAAGCGGGGAGAACGAGGGCTAGCTGCGAAACAAGTCTATATAGTGCCATCACCCTACCAAACCTCGCAACTGCCAAGGGCTCAGCGCTAGGACTCGCTTTGCGGCTGCAGCGAGAAAAGCCAGCTTGGCACGGCACGGCCGGTACCTCCGCAGGCAGCAGCGGCCGGCGCAGGGGGGAAATGCGGCCCCTCATCTCGCCAGCTTGGGCGCAGGGCTAAGGGGGGAACCCGAGGGCGAGTGGTTCGGAGCAGGGTCTCTCCCGTCGCAGGAGGAGCGGGCGGTATTTCCCCTGCAATGCAGCACCGGGACACTGCAGCGAGCGCTCCCTTGCCGCGGGACCCACGGGGACAACGGAACCGCCGCACCGAGATGCAGCAGAACAGCGCGGGGGTGTCTACCGGCTCCCACACCGAGCACCCGCAGTCCCGTGGGGCTGCCCGGTGCACGGCAGAGTGCTGGGGGCCGCCTGGAGTGCCGGGCAGAGACAGCCCCCACAAGGTGTCGGGGCCGGCGGAGCGGCAGCCGCACCGCAGCAGAGGCGGCAGGCCGGGAAAGCGCCGCAATGGGCGGGCCGAGGGGCACCGGCCGGCGCCTGCCCGCCAGCGGCATGCTGCGGACGGGCGATGCGGGTGTCCGTACCCACAACACAGCGAGGGATCAGAGAAGCAGCCCCGCCGCGGTGCAGAGGCGCTGGCCGGCCCCACAGTGCCCGCTCCTACCTGCCGCCGCGCCGCCCGCCGGGCGCCGGTGCTCCCGCCGCCATCTCATACCTGCCGCTCCGCCTCCCCATTGGCCCGCCGCACCACCCCCTCGGCCCCGCCCCGCCGGGGAGACGCATCGCCATTAGCTACAGCCGGTGCCGGCGCGTCGCCATTGGTTGGTTTGAATGTGCAACTGCCGATCCGCGATCGCAGCGGGGGGGAAGGGGAGGGAAACGGCCGCCCACCCCGCGCGCGGTATGCTGGGAGTTGTAGGCCTGGAGGAGCCGGTGTGGCGGCGGGCACCGAGAGCTGAGGGACTGGGCCCGGGGAGAGAGGACACCCGGGATGACCAACACACATTGCGCGGTGGCACAGCAGCAGGACAGAGCAGGGAAAGTTCTTATGGCACCATGTACCAGTGCTGTGCACAGCTCACCGCCCGGGTCTCAGTGTCCAGCATAAAACCACAAATTGCTGCGGTTTTGGTTCAAGGAAACTTCAAAGATGCCGCTCACACTTAACCAATGCATCTGGGGCTGCCTGAGCCCGCAGAAACCCAAGTGCTCCAGGAAAGATGAGTTACACCGTGAAGCCCAGCTCCCATCTCCGTGCAAATGATCTTCACTCACCATCAGGAAGAAATTAGAGGAGCAGAGATACACATAATGCAGGTTCATTTCCTTGTTTTCTCTTTGTGGGTGGGAGCAGCCGTGTTGCCCCAACCAGGGTCCCTGTGGCCCTGCACACTTGCCTGGCACAGTGTCCAGGTGGGCACCAAGACAAGACAGGAAACCCATTAGCACCCAGTGAAACTGTAGATCAGCGTGCTGAGGGGAGCCTGGCGTGGTTTTGATTGACTTCCTCTGGGGAGCCCCAAAGGCACTGCAAGGTGCTCCAAGGAGGCAGTGGTTCTCTGGATGCTGTATGAGCATAGCCCCACAGGCCATGCCAGTCCCTCCCAGGGGCACAGTGGACACAACTTGGGTAAGGAAAGGATAATGTTTTCCTTCTCCTCCTGCTCTTAAGCCCTAAGGCTCAGGGTGGGCATTTGCAGCCACCCCGACATTCCAGGGGCCACCCAGCCAGTGCCAGGCACATGTTGATCCTGCCAGCCTCTCCTTGAGTGTGCCTGCTACACCTCCAGCCCACACTGTGGAGATATCCCCTTTGGCAAGTGGTATCTGTATGGGAAAGACCACTTAGTGACCATTTCCTGCCCAAGATAACTGAACAGTGGTACACTCAACACCCGCTACAGCCTGTGGGAAGGAGGTGCACGGCTTCACTCAGCATATGCTGAGTGAAAAATATAACCTCCAGCCACCTCCCAGCCTGAGCAGCAAAAGCCAAGCATGCTCCATGTCCCCTTCCTGTGCTCCTCTGTGGGTAACTGCTAAATAGTTGGGGCTGGCATCTGCAGGAGGCAGGACTCACATCCCCCCTCACCCTGCCCACGGCTGAGTCCCCACAGATGTAGCTCTGCCCCCTGCTAGAGGCAGCTGCCAGTGGGGAGCAGGCTTGACTCACAGCCAGCCTCCTGCACAGAATGATGTCTCCTCTCCAAGGGTTCCTATTGCGTTGTTACATTGTTAATTAGCTGATTAACAAGTTGCTGCTGCAGATGAATCTGTGCTCTGGCCACCAGCTCAAGCGATCACCATCCTCTGTGCTAACAAAACTCTTCTGTTGCACACAGGCATTCAACACCACGCAAACGAAGAACAATACAGCCAGTAACCTGCAGCTTTTAAATGAATCAGCTACAGCATTCCAGGCCCTCTCTCCAAGGAAAGAGAAAGCAGGAAGACAGATAGCTCTGGTGGGCCTGCAGCCACATGTTACAGGTGCTGGGGGCTCAAAGGTGACTGCTGCCTGTCTCCCTCTGTCCTGCTCTCAGCAGAGGGAGGGCATTATGCCAAGGCTGCAGGCAGCAGAGGAAGATGGATGCAGCTCCTGCTGACTGAACATGATGTAGCTGGAGATGCCTGTCCCATAAGCCAGGCTGGGGGCAGGACTAGAGAGAGCAGCAGCACCTCAACATGGCCACAGGGTTAATGGTCCAAGTGAGAGCCTCAGGCAGGAAAGGGACAGTGCTCCTGCCAAGGCAGGACCAATACCAGTAACAAGAGCTCCTCCTCCACCCCAAAGCTTTTAAAAGGCTCTTGAAAAAAAAAAAAAAAAAAAAAAAAAAAAAAAAAAAAAAAAAAAAAAAAAAAAAAAAAAAAAAAAAAAACAAACAAGCAAGCTCATAAGAGAGCCACAGAACTGGATCTACAGCTTTCAGGAAGAAGCCTGCAATAAGAGGCTGAACAAGCACAATCCCTTTAGCTTATTAGGAGACTGAGAGGCATTGGAATTCCAGCATGTAAGCTACCACAGTAGCAAATAACAAAAGACTTAAGGTTTTTTAACACAGAAGGGAAAGCCAGCTACACTCACAAATACATGTTCTTTGCAGCATGAGCAATGGGACCCATATTCACTACCTTTCCTGCTCCATTCTCTCCAGCATACTTTGGCCGAACACCACCTTCTGGGCTCACTGCAGTAGTATTTGGGCAAAACCAGATGCCCAGGCCAACCTGGACCTAAAAAGGTTCAGGATTGTTTGCACTGCTCAGGTCTACCTGGCAGGTGGTGGTCAGAACAGATGAAAGGGCTTCTCCCAGCTCTCCCAGGTAAGGTAAAGGGCACAACACAGAGGTTTACAGTAGCAGATTTCCAGCCAATCTGAAGACCATTACAGTGAGCTGTTCCTGCCCCACAACCAGGCATGGCTGATAAGGGAAAAGCTGAGACAAGACTGAAACCAGTGGGAGCCAAATAGCAGGCACTCCCCTGATGGCACAGATCCCCTAGCCCATGGTGCAGGGCAGGAGATCCTGCTGAGACGGAGTTTGTATAAGAAAGCTGGTTGTAAGCAAAGGACTTCACCATCTCCAACTTTTTTCTCTGGGCAATTCAACAACACATCCCAAGTACACGTGTGCCAGGGGTGCATTGGACACAGGCACTGCCTCACTGTGCCACAGCATTGCTCCTGGCAGCTCCCAGGCAAGCTCCAAGCAGGGGAGAAGGCTCCAGCCCTGCTGCACTGTGGCAGCAGCAGAGCACAGATGTGCAAACTATGAGGAGCTTTCAAGAGAAGGGTAGGACTCCAGGCTGGGTAGGAACAGTGGGTATTTATCAATGCAGTCTGTTACACATCACTTGCCCTCACACTCACACTCACACATCCCTTCCTCCAGGCACAGAAGGGCAGGGCCTGGGTCATGAGTTCGTAACACAACCGGGCTGGCTTCCCAGGCAGCCTCAGACGCAGGCCACTTCCAGAGGATTCCCCACTGCTCCACTCAGGAAGCCCCCATCCTCCAGTGCCCAGAGGCTGCAGGGCATTGTCCATCCTAGGGTAGTGCAGGCTGGGCACCGGAGGCTCCTCAGGAGCGCTGGGCCCGCAGACGGCTCCTGCGGCCGGCCTTGGCCCCGCGCTGTGCTCCCTTCATCAGGCCCTTGAACTGGCCCTGCATCTTTGCACGCTTCCTGGAGGGAGGAAGGGGTGAGAGGCTGGGTTAATGCAGGCACTGGGCACACCTAATGCACAGGGATGCTCCAAGCCCCATGAGCAGTGCGGAGGCTGGCAGGGAGCTCTCAGACACACACCCCACACCCCCCCCTTAACAACAGAAAGCAGGATCAAACTCAGGTATTGGCTGCGTTCCTAACCGTGTCTTTCCTGCTAGCCTCACCTTCTGTTGAGTTTAGATCTGTTGAGGGGGATGTAGGCATAGGGGTCGAGCTGTCCCTTCTTCTTCACGTCACCTTTACCTTTCTGTGGGAGACAGTGATATGGGAGAAGATGCAGCATGAGGCGAGATGCATGTGACCCATTCTGGTGCAACTCTGCCACCCAACCCTCCCGAAGACTATGTGGTAGTGGGGTGCCAGATGAGCACATGGCTCTGGAAGCTAGTTTCCCACACACATGATGCTACAGACACCTGCTTTGAGCAGTGAACAGAAACTGGCCCTGGCAAGGGCAGGACAGGGACTCCAAGAGGGGCTGGAAACATTCACAGGCACTGAGTGTTTGGCAGCTCCTCTTGCAGCAGAGATCCCCTCCAGCCTTGGTGCTACTGGACCAAGTCCCCAGCAAACAAACAGTGCTTCCTGCCCCAGCAAATCTTCCTTCCCTCCCCAACCCTTCAGAGTCCCAAGCATATCTCACCTTGGATCTGTACTCTGCACCGAAGGCTGGCTCCTTGTTTAGCTGCCGGTGGATCCCAGAGCCTCCAGCTGGAAAACAGGGAACGCGTGTTGGAAGGGGGTCCCAGGGCTTCCCTTTCCCAGTCCCAGGCTCGAGGAGTTGTTCCTGGTTTTGCCCCCAGCTCTTATGTGCGAGGACAGCACAGAAGGGCAGCCATTTCCCATGGCAAAGATCTCTGCTCCAGCTGTCCTGGAGCAGCCCAGCACGATGGGCATGAGGTTCTGACCCCTGGGAGACCCAGACAAGGCACAGGCTTTGTACTTACCTTTGTACTGAGGGTAGGACCCGGCCTCAGGTTCCTCATCATCTGGCTCCTCTCTGAACCGACGCTTCTGGCTTTTCTTCTGCAGAAGAAGGCAGCAGGACCCTGCAGCTCATTTGCCCTCACAGTTCTGTCCTCCCATGGACCCCTGACCTCCCATGGGGGCCCAGAGACCTTCCAGGCTGCCTGTGCATGTCCCTGTTCTCAGCCAGTCTCCCACACCCCTCCAGACAGCTGATGCTTGCTCAGTGTCCCCACTGGCCTTGGATAAAGCTGCAGCTGCCATGGCACATGCAAGGGTTTATCACGGCCAAGTTCCCCAACATCTCCTCAGGACCTCGAGCCCCGTACTCACACTGCGCAGACCCACGTCTTGCAGTACATCTGCCATCTCCTCGTCTGCTCCTGCAGTACAGGACAAGAGGGTCAATGCAGGATGAGGGTGCAGGACAGCCCCAGTGCTGTGCCAGTCCCTGGAGCGGGCGGCAGGAGCAGGGTACTCCTGTCAAACCAGCATTGGGTGGCCATGTCCCTCCTGCACCCTGCTGGTGATGGAGGTACCTCCCTGGATGGCAGTAGCCCAGAGGAGAGCCACTGGCTGTGACATACAGCTGCACCAACTCCTGCCACTTCCACACACAGAGAGATGGCAAGAAAACCACCTGGAGAACCAGAGCAAGCCTCGCATGCCCCCTGCCAGCCCAGGCAGTACCTTTGGCTTCATCGTCCATCTCCTCCTCATCGTCATGGATGATCAGGCGCCCATCCTCAGACATCCGGAAGTCGTGGCTCACTCCTCTGGCCCGCTTGGGGCCTGGGTTGGTGGCTGCTCACAGAGAGATGGGTCAGGGCCTGGGGAAGGACCCACTCCCAGGGACAATCATACCCCCATTGCCTTTGTGCACCCCAGCAGTCCCCACCATCCACCCCACCCCAGCCACATCCTAAGCTCTGATCCTCACCCAGCACCCGCTGGGACACATTGGGATCCAGGAAGTTGAGGGGCTCATCCTCTTCCCCTTCCTTCAGCCAGGCCTGGCCCTTCTGCCGTGCTTGCTTCCTCCTCTCCTTGCCCCGCTTCCCTTCCTCTAGCTCCTCCTCCTCGTCCTCCGAGTCAGCCAGGATCTCCTCCATGCTGGTCAAAAGACAGGAAGGGCAATGGAAACAGAGTAAGCCCAGGGTTGCAGACCCCAGCCTGCTCCACAATGCACAGCAACCCTGGAGACGTCTCCAGCATCAATAGAGGCACCAGCTGAGCAGATCCAGCACAAAGCCCTCCATGGGGGCTGCTCCTTCTTCACTCCATGCTCATATTCACCTCTCTCCTCTGGGCTGTGCTGGTGGTGCCTCCTCTTCATCTGCACTTGCAGCCGCCCGCCTCAGTGCACGCTGCTTTCGGCTCCGGGCTTCTGCCTTGCGGAGGTTCACCAGAACCTTATGGAACTCAGCTGGCAGCAGCCCCTTCACCAGCTCAAAGCTGAGGAGTGCATGCAGAGCAGTCAGTGCCCACCTTCTCCCGCACCACTTCCCAGGTTGCTGCCCTGCTGTCCCAGGAACCCCGGCTCACCCAAACTTGCGGATGAACTTGGTGAGGAGGTTCCGCAGCTTCATTCGGAAGTGGCGTCTCATGTCGTCGGAAAGGTTCCCCACGGCCTCCAGCTGCCAGCACAGAGACCCTCATGACCAAAGCACCCCTGCCCTGAGCCACCAGCCTCCCACCCTTCCCCTGCATGGCCGCTTTGCATACGCTGCTGCCTCCTCCCCATGCTACCCCAGGCAGGGTCATAGGGAGGTCTCCCTGCAGGCTGGTTCATGGAGGTTCTCTGGCAGGTGCATACCAGCATTAACAGAGGAACCTCCCCTTTGCTGTCTCAGCGCCAGAGATGAAGGTGCAGCTGGAGATGCCCCTGCCTGCCCAAGGCAGACACAGCTCTGCCCCACCACCCTCCTTGGGGTGCCCTGCACAGGAACTCACCATTCCCTGGACATGCTTGGCCAGCAGCTTGGTGTCCACCAGCAGCAGTGTGACCTTGAGGAAGCCCAGGGCTGCCTTCACCACATCCCGTGTGCGGGAGGCCAGCAGCAGGCAGACGTTCTGCAGGAGTTGCTCCACCACACTCAGCTCCAGGTGATCTGTGCCCACAGCAGGGATCAGCCACAGCCAGCCTCACCCCAGCACCTCCAGCCCTTTGCTGGAGGGTTCTGCCTCAGCCCCGTGCTGTCCTCCCAGCCCTCCTGCTCCTGCTCACCTTTGAACTCGAAGAACAGGCGGGTTAGTGCCAGCACCGTGCAGCTGATCATGGTCACTGAGCCTGTGAGCCCCACGTACACCAGGAGCAGGAACCGCTCCATGCCCTCTGCAAGAGAACGACTCAGGCCCTTGTTCACCCCATAATCAGCAGCATCCCTGGCCTGTTTCTTCAGGGTGCGGGGCTGAAATTCAGTGGGTCTGATCTCCCCCAGCCATGGGGCTGAGCAAGCAGAGCAGGAGCTCACCTTGGGGGGTGGGCCCAAAGCGGATGAAGGCATGCGCCATCTCCACGAGCAGCACGAAGGCGTTCTTACGTGCCCCCACTGACACCTCCTTGGTGCACAGGATGACCTGGAGGCACACAGGCACATCACATCACTGCTGTCACTCTTGTGGCTACAAACAACAGGCAGAACCCAAGGACCACACTCACCTCTGGAACCAGGGCTGTAATGAAGGGCTCATGCTCTGCGGAGAGCTGCTTCACGATGTGCAGCAGGCACTTCAGCCGGGGCTGGGGAAAGAAACAGCCCAGCACTGGTACCCAAAGGCACGCACACCCAGCAGCCCCATCCCCTCCCCTTGCGGCTGAGCTCCACCACTGCAGCCCCTGCTCTCACCCTCTTGGCCGGGGATGCAGCAGTCTTGAGAGAGTCCAGCAGCGTTGCCTGCAGCTCCTGCAGGTGGGAGCGGACGAAGGCCTGGCAGGGAGCATGGGGAGCAGCACACACCTCCTCCAGCACGCGGTACGCCTTCTTCTGCACGCCGCGCTCCTTGCTCTGCAGGGACAGCCCCTCACCATGGTGTCTGGGTACCCACAGCACCCCAGGCCACCCAGCAGAGACCTGTCCCTTATGGCACCTGCTCAGCCCTGCAGAGTGTGGGTCCAAGCTGGCAGCAAGCTGAAAGTGCCCCACTGCATGCCCTGGGGCTGACTTACCTGGAGGGAAGGCTGGATGGTGCGGTACAGGGAGTCCAGGGACTGCTCGTCAGCATAGGGTGCCATTGCTACCACCAGGTCCAGGATGGAGAGTCTGCAATAGAAAAGGACATACAGGTGAGTAACTGCAGCAGCACTGACACTGCCTGACCAAGGTGGGACTCTGGCTGCAAGTCCCATCAGATGCACAGGAGTGGTACAGCCCACACAGGACAGCGCAAGTACCCTAGTGCTGCTCACCAGGCAGCTTTACCATTAGCACCAGCACCTGGGTGTTACCTGGCAAACTCTGAGCTCTCAGGACTGGTCAGCTTCAGGCTAGCTTTCTGCAGGAACCCACACACCATCTGCAGGGCAGGCACATAGAGCAGGATCAGAATTAGCCAAAGGGAATACTTTTACAAGAGTTTGCAATCCAAATGCCTTGCCACAGGACCTTCTGGAGGCCAGAAGCAACAGCAGGTCCAAAAACGGAGTTGAACAAACTCACAAAGAGCTCATGCATGATGCACCAGATATGACTGCAGGATTGGGAAATCATAGCATCAGTGGTTTGGGTTGGGAAGGATCTTAAGATCATCTAACTCCAACCCCTTGCCATGGGCAGGGACACTTCCTGCTAGACCAGGCTGCATCCAAGCTGTCCTTGAACACTGCCAGGGATAGAGCATTCACACTCTCCTTAAGCAGCCTGTTCCAGCGCCTCACCACTCTCACAGTAAAGAACTTCTGGCTGGAAAGGGCTCCCTCCCCATGAGGGCGGAACAGGCTGCTCTCTGCTCAGCTTCTTTTTGTCCTCTCCAGTCAGGCACCCCCCAGAGCCCCATCAGGCTGTGTCTGGGTGGGAGATGCTGGCCTGAGCCAGCACGGCCTGCCCTGCTACCCCCTCACCTGGGGGTCAGTGATGGTCAGGTAAGCACGGACAGTGTCGAGCACGGAGCGGCGCTGAGCACTGCTGCGCCCATCCTCCTCGGGCTGGCTGTACACATTGAACAGGATGGGCAGGAAATTTTTGGCAAAGCGACCCACTTCTGCCTGCTCTGCATCTGGAGAGAGAGGATGACAGGGGATGGATCAGCATCTGCCCTCCCCAGGCCACCACAGGGGACAAGGAGCCAACACGAGGTCTGCCTCCCCTGACCTGTCCCACAGCCTTTGTGGATGAGGGTGCGCAAGGCCTGGCACACAGTGGGGCGCAGGTCTGGGCGCTCGCTGATGGCCATGCCCAGGGTGCGGGCCAGACCCTTGAAGGCCTCCAGCACATCTGTGGGGTGGGTGCAGAAGCCAGGCAGCAGGGTCCAGACCTGGAAGGCAAGGGAAAAGGTGGGAGGGTGGCACCCTCTGCACAAGTCACCCACCCCCAGCTCGGCACCATGAGTACACCACGGCAGGGCTCCCGGGTGCTTCTTGTTACCTGCCACTGCAGCGTGTCATAGATCTTGGCCTCCATGCTCTTCCCAGCCTGGGTAAACTCCAGGGCTGCAGAAGACAAGGGGGAGATGGGTAAAGCAGCAGAGGTGGCAAAGCCCCACTCCATCTCAGGGTATGGAAGGGAGGTCCCATGGAGAACCCTGGGGCTGCAGGACTGCACCCACTGGGACCCCCAATATGCCACCCGTCTCACCTCTGCTTTTCAGTGCAGCTGCCAAGGGCAAGAAGTGGCTGGTGAAGAAGCCGAGCCGTGCACCCTGCACATAGTCCCGCAGCACTGGCAGGAGCCAGCTGCGGGGGAAATCCAGCGTTAACCTGGGGAGGGAAGGACAGGTCAGCGGAGTGCAGGGCACTGCTGGCATGAGTCCCTGAGCACAGGGCACCTCTACCCAGCCCCCAGGCTGGGCACAGGTAGGCTCGGCACAGCCAAGCACCTCCAGCACTGCATGGGGACTGAATGGGAATGTCACAACAGGCTGCAAAATCACCGCCTCATGATTACATTACAGCAAAATTGCTGTACTCACTCCTTGCCATCGATGTCCAGGGGCACAGCTTCCAGCACCACCTCAGGGCCCATGGTGCTCACGGCAGCCCCCACTGCCTGGTCCACTTCAGCAGTGTAGGGGAAGTGTGGGGAGAGACGCAGGTCACACAGAGACTGGAGACACTGTGGGGACAGGGCAGGAAGGCCACAGGTGAGCCACAGAGGCAGCTCTGGCACATGTTTCTCATTATGCCTGTGCAGGGATGCCAGCTGCCCTGCCTGTCCCTGTGCTCAGCCCCACAGCTCCACAGGGGGCACTGGGATGGCCCTGCTCCACAGCCAGAGAGGACAACACAGCCACCCTCCCTGCCTCCATGGGTGAGTCTGTGACCTCCCAGCCTGCCTCACCTTCCTCATGATGGGGTGGCACTGCTTCCCACATGTCTCAAAGAAGACCTCCAGCACCCGCAGCACCTCACCCCATGCCGCATGGAAGCGATATGTCAGGCCTTCCTCCACTGATCTGAGAAGAGAGAAGATGGTCACGCTGGTAGAGACTTACCCTGCATGACCAGGGTGCCCACCATGCTTGCCAGCCCCCATTAGGGACCAGGGAGGGTGACTCAGAGATCAGAAAGGCTCATGGGGACAGCCTCTCCCATGCCACCACTCCTCACCTGAACATCTTGCACAGGTAGGCAGCAGGGGCTGGAGCAGATGCAGAGACAGTGCCCAAGTCCTCCATGTGTGGAGCAACACACTCACTCAGGAGGGTCTGCAAAGGCAAACAGGGAAATGGGGCAGCAGTGAGCCACAGATCCCCCAGGCTGGCAGGTACAGAGGAGCACAGCACTCCCCAGAAAACCCCAACCCCATGGGCAGAGCCCCCACAAGGCCCAGAGCAGCCAGAGAGCATCCCGTGTGCGGTACCTCCAGGGTCCGCGCCGCTGCTGCCACCACCTGGGAGTGTGGGGAGAGGAAGCAGTTCATGGCGGCAGAGAAGAGCCGTGGCAGGTGAGCCCAGCACAGGTCCTTCTGCAGCCTGGAGAGGAGAGACCGAGCAGGTGAGACACCAAAGAGCTGCCTATCCCCTGCCCTGCCGTGCCCCTATACCCACCTGCCCAGGTTAACGTGTGCCCGCTCCATGGTGCACAGCCAGGTCAGCAGTGGCTGCAGGTCACTTGTGCTGGGCACATAGTCATAGAGGGCCTGGGGAAGCAGAGGGAGGGCAGGTGGGTGCCACAGCACTGCCAGGGCCATCCCTCCCCGCACTGCTAGCCCTCACTCACAGTGATGATCTGGGCATTGAGCTCAGCCGGCAGGCAGGCCACGCTGGCCTGGGCACTGAAGAGGCTGTGGAAGGCTTGCATGGCACACGCCGTCACCAGCTGCGAAGGACATGGTGTCAGAAAGGGGGGAGCTCTGCTTTGCATCCCCGACCCCAAAGCAGGCTCTGTTTCGGGATGCTCAACACTGCTGTGACTGTGCTCCCTCATAGTTTAAGGTTGGAAAAGACCTTAATATCATCTAGTTCAAACCCTGTTAGCATCTCTCTTCCACAGCAGGCAAACCAGCAGGCACCACTCACCCCAGGCTCCTCCATGTCTTGCATTCTGCATTTCCAAGTTCCCAGCCAGCACCCAAACAGGTCTGAGCCCTTCCAGGGTGAGGCTGAGAGGTAAAAGAAGCTGTCCCCTTGCCATCCCTATCATGGGAACACTCACCACATGGCTGAGGGTCATGACTCGTAGCAAGGTCTCGCAGCAGGTCTTCACCACGGCTGCAGGGAAGCAGGGTAGCAGGTCTCGCAGCAGGGCGAGGATGTGCAGTGTGGTGGTCGCCTCCTTGGTGCCTGTGGGAGCAGAGCAACGTCTGAGCCTGTGGCACCATCCCATGGCAAAGCCCTGCCTGTGACCCAGAGAGCTGTGGTGCACACTCCCCAACTTCTGGGAAGAGCAGAGCAACACACAAATGGCTGGGGACCCCCCAAATTACATTAGGTGCCCCAGAGGCACCTCATACCCTCCCCAGTAATCCCAGGGTGCTGCACCCATCTCTCTTCCCTTCAAGTCCTTATTTTCCCAGAGCCACAGCCCCCCCCCCC
>NDXB01000541.1:278826-353130 GCA_002631895.1 Agapornis roseicollis | reverse complement strand
TCCTTTTTTTCCCAGAGCCACCGCCCCCCCCCCCCTTCAGCTGCAGACCCCTTGCCCCAGCACCCCACACCTCCAGCTTTTTCAATCTCCTGCACGCAGAACTTGGCGGTGGAGGGTGCTGCAGGGTGATGCTCAGGAGCTGCATCCCCAAACATAAACTCACTGCCCCTCAGAACAGAGCACACACCGTACTGCGCTGCTTTCCGCACCTAGGGAAGGAGAGCCCATGTGGGTAGAAGCCACAGAACACAGGGGCACAGCCAGCCCCAGAAATGAGTCCCAAAGGCAGCGTCACCCTTTGCCAGGGGCACTGAGCACTCACCTTGGGCTTGGCATGAACACAGAAGCTCAGCAAGCCATGATAGACCTGGAGGGTGACAGGGTAGCTCCAGGCTGCCAAGTCCTGCTTCCGAAGCAGTGTGGCCAGGCAAGAGAGGACCTATGACAAGGGAGCAGCAGAAGCATTAACAACATCCCAGAGAGGCCCTTTGTGTCATTGCAATAGCTTCAAGACAAGCACCAGCACCACTCCACAGCAGCAGCCTCAACCCCAGCTCTGGGCAGACCTGGCACAGCTGGCTGCTGTTTGGCTACTCACCCATCGCAGGGCAGAGGTGGAGCTGCTGCAGGCCTGCGAGGACACGATACCCATGAAGGTTTTTGAGGCATCTGAGAACTTTTTTATAAGCACAGGGCTTGGGACCCTGCTGGGAGAAGGGGCCACATCAGTGGGGTGGAGTGGGGCAGCTGGTGGCAGTGACAGGGAACTGCATTCCCAGCCAGCCCCTGTTGGGTCCCTTCCCCAGCCTGGGGAGGAGGAACTGTGCAAGGCCCTCTGCCCTGCTGGGGCCAGGCACCTCTCACCACTCCCCCGTCAGCCACTCACCGCTTCAGGACAAGGTTAAGCAAGTAGGCAACAGCAGCCATTGACTCAGGAGACTCCACCACCTCCAGCGTGGTCATCTGTGAACAGAGACTGGATGAGTGAGGGGGAAGCAGGATTTCACACCAGGCCAGCCTTTCCCCAACCCTTGCGGAATGGGGAATAAAACCCAGGAGCAGCCCAAAAGCATCTCTGCTGGAGGACACTTAGCGCCTCAACTAGGAGCACGGCACCTTCCTCCACTAACCCTACTAAGAGCCCCCCGTGCTGCCAACAGCAGCTCTGCTCACACCTCCTCACAGCCACCACTCACTCACCAGTGCAGCAAAGTACTCCGTCTCAGTCTCCTTGCCCCCCTGCGAGCGGATCACCTCTGTCACTGCTGCCAGCACAGCGCAGATCTACCAGCAGCAAGGAGAGCAGGTCAGTGCCCTCAGCCTCACACCTGGGGGGCCACCTCCACCAGACCCCCCCCCCGGCCCAGCCCTGCTCCTGCCCATACCTCTTTGTGAGCAGCAGAGTTGGATTCCCAGAAGCGCTGCACCTTGCTGAAGGTGGCGTTGGTGCAGTCGCTCAGCCCACTCAGGAAGGTGCCAGAGGACTTCTCTGTCGCAGCTTCTGCGGCACCATCCTCCTCCATAGGGAGCTGGGCGCTGTCACTTGTCCTCGCCAAACGCAAGGACCCCGACTGCAGCTCATTGTGCAGCTTCACCGCATCCACTGTCAGGTTACTTTTCTCTGCCAGGGGGAAGAGGTGCATTCAGAACCACAAAGTTGTGTTGTTCCACCGTTCATCCCAAAACCCCCATCAACCAGATCCACTTGGCTGGAGTTCATCTTCAGTGTGTGTGAGCAGCAGCAGGGGATGCTGCTTCCCCCGGGTGGCAGAAAGCACAGTAACTACAGAGAGCTCCTCATTCCTACATAAACAAGCCACAGTCCAGCTACCTTCTCTGACGGAGGAGAGCATCATGTCCTCACAAACATGTCCTGCCATGCCAAGGCTTTAACACCAAGGTGCCTCTTGTACTCTGCCCCATTCATCTTCTTCCACCTGGAGCCTTGGCAACCAAACAGCCATAGCATACACCTCACATCCCTCTGGGTCCCACACACCCGCTTGCAGCCAGCTGGAAGAGGACAGCGCATGCCACAAGACACATTTCTGTATCAGCAGATACCCCTCCGTGAGGGGAATCACACTGCCAGGGACAGCACATATCCCATCTGGGGGCAGGCCCCTCACCGGGCCCTGGCAGGACATCAGGCGCTGCTGCATGCCGTGCCCCGTTTCACTCCATGGCCCGGTGTCGCGGTGAAGGCAACAAGGGCATGCTCGTTACGCCGTGGGCTCGGTTCCCCTCCCCGCTTTGCTGCCTCCGCCTCCTGGGGCTGTAGCTCGGGGAACAGCCCTGGCCCGTCCCTCCTAACCCAGATATCGGGAACCAGGGACTCAAAGGCTCGTCCCGCATCCTCTAGGCACCCCTGCACCCCCAGCGGGCCCCGCCCCCCGCCCGGCCGGCACCTGCGCTCACCCGCGGGCCGGCTGCAGAAGCGGCTGCGGGCGGCCAGGCGGTGCTGGCGCGTTTCAGGGTTGCTGTCGCTGCTGTGGCCCTTCCGCCACCGCTTCAGCTTGGCGGCGGCACCCGACCGGAGCCGCCCGCCCCGCGCCATGCTGCACCCGGCTCCACGTGCGGCCGCGCCACGCACACCTCCCCTTCCGCTTCCGGCGCCCGCCGCCATCTTGAGTGAGGGCAGGGCTGCCCTCAGCGCTGGGCACCTCCCCCCGGGGCGGGGGGCCGGGAAAGTGAGGCTCAGTCGGGTGGATTAGGGCTCGGAGATGAGACCCAGGGGCGGCCGTCAGGAAAGGTGCCCGGCTGATCCCCCCCCGCCCTGCAGGGTGAAGGCACCACCGGTGCCGCTCCGGCGTGGCACCGTTTCGCACCGAGTACCGCAGCCTGCCGAAGCTGCCGCTGCGGGCTCCCGGGCACGCACTACGGCGCGGTGACGTCACACCCTGAAGGTCGCACCGCCCTTCGCGGCCGCGCCATGCGCTACGTGCGATCCCGCCTGGCCGCCTGCTTCGCGCATGCGCCGCTCGGGGAAGGGGCGGGGCGGCGCCGGGTACGTCGGTCGCGCGCCGCGGCGGCGTGAGGAGAGAGCGAGCGAGAGCGCGCGCCCGCCGGTCATCCCGCCCCTGCCTGCCGCCTCGCCGCTGCTCCGCCATGGCCGCCTATCGCCTCGTCCTCGTCCGCCACGGGGAGAGCGCATGGAACCTGGAGAACCGCTTCAGCGGCTGGTACGATGCCGATCTCAGCCCAGCCGGGCAGCAAGAGGCGCGGCGCGGCGGCGAGGCCCTCCGAGGTACCGGTGACCGGGGGAAGAGGGAGGGCCGCGGGGGGCGGGTGCGGCCGCCTCGGCCCTCGTGAGGAGGGTTTAGGGTCCTTGGCTGCCAGGGGGGTTTTCGTTGGGGCTGGTGCTGGACTTTAGTACCGATGGGGGAGTATCAGGTAACGGGGTGGGGGGGCCGGTTCTCCGTTACCGATCGCGTCCCTGCCACCGCTGCCCGGTAGCCGCGCGGTGCGGCTGCCATGCTCGGCACCCCGCTGGTTGCATAAGGCCCGGCTCTAACCTCCCCGGTGTCGCCTTCCCGCCACCCCCTCCCCCCCCCCGCTCCTTCCTGTTCCAGATGCCGGCTATGAGTTCGACATCTGCTTCACCTCGGTGCAGAAACGGGCCATCCGCACCCTCTGGACCGTCCTGGATGCCATCGATCAGATGTGGTTACCCGTTATCCGAACCTGGCGCCTGAATGAGAGACACTATGGGGCTCTCACGGGATTGAACAAGGCCGAGACGGCGGCGAAGCATGGTGAGGCACAGGTGAAGATCTGGAGGCGCTCATATGACATCCCTCCACCTCCCATGCAGTCTGATCACCCTTTCTACAGCACCATCTCCAAGGTAAGACCTGCTGCTCTTAATTCGCCTTGCTGGAGGCTCCTAAAAGCCTCATTAGGTCCCAGCAGGGTGATGTGGCTTCCTCCACAAGGTCTCTTCTGTCTCTGTTGTAGCAGCCAGGTGGTTGTGCATGATGCTTGTTGGCTTTGGGTTGTTTATCCTGCTGTCTCCCAGGGGAGTTGAACCCCTGGGCATTGCACAGACAGATTCAAACCAGAGGGGATGATATCTCTGTTAATGATTAGTCCCATGACCTGTGCATGAAGGTTTATGTCTAGCGGGTGCTCATGTGGAGAATTTAGGGGTGGGACAAGGGCCTTGCCACTGCCTTCCCACACTGCTTGGGTGCACTGGGCTGCTGCATGACTATGGCTGTTCCCCTCCCAGGACCGTCGCTATGCTGACCTGACAGAGGACCAGCTGCCAACATGTGAGAGCTTGAAGGACACCATTGCCCGGGCTCTGCCTTTCTGGAATGAGGAAATCGTCCCACAGATCAAAGAGGGCAAGCGAGTCCTTATTGCTGCCCATGGCAACAGCCTGCGTGGGATTGTCAAGCACCTGGAAGGTATGTCAGACCTGTAGGGGTATCACAAGGGTCTCCCCTGCTGTGGGCAGGGCCACAAGTAACAGCACATCTGTCTTTGCAGGTATGTCAGAAGAGGCCATCATGGAGTTGAACCTGCCCACTGGCATCCCCATCGTCTATGAGCTGGACAAGAACCTGAAACCTGTGAAGCCCATGCAGTTCCTGGGGGATGAGGAGACAGTGCGCAAGGCCATGGAGGCCGTCGCTGCTCAGGGCAAGGTCAAGAAGTGAGAGCAGGCAGCAGGCTAGCAAGTAGTAGAGGCCCCCGCCCCCCTCCTCCCCTCCGTGCACACCCCCCACAGCTGTAGGAACTTGGAGCTGCAGAACTGGAGCAGCTCCCCCGGATTAGCCCTATTCCCTTGGGACCAGGCTCCCCTCTGCAGACAGCTTGGGGTGAGGGGCTGTGTGTGGAGGGCTGTGTGAAAGGGAGTGCAGGCAGCGACCACACATCTCTCCTTGCCAAGATCCCATCCCTTGGGCCCTGTCTGCAGGGGGATGTGCTGAGTGATCCCTCACTGTGCCAGGCTCCTCTGCTTTGCTTCCCGACAGCTCTTCTCACCCAGTTACTGTTGCTTGGTTTAGTCATCCTGGGAGCAGTGGGGTGTGCACAGTGCAGGCAGCGACCAAGGTGGGGACCCCATCCCCTTGTGGGTTTGTGACTGGGATGCGTGGATGCTGAAGGGATTGTGTTTTGGCGCAAGTGGTACTTGTGACCCTGGACGTAGCTCTGCCAGCCCCTGCTTTAACTTATTGCCTCTGGACAAGGGCAAGGGAGCCTGTCGCCCAGAGGTTCGTGCCCACCACATAATTCCCCCAGCTAAAGCCCATCCCAGTCCTGATAGTTAAGCAGATGTCACTGTCCCCACCTCACCTGTGTGTATGTGGCCCTGTTGCTGTGGCCTCCCCCACTGCCCATGCTGCGCGCCTGGGGCCACAGGGGGACCTGTAACTGTCCAACGTTAACAGCTGTCTTGTTCCACTCAATAAAGGAGTAATGCGCAATAACAGGCAGTTTGAGCATTGCTGTGCCTGGATGTGTGTGGCTCCCTCCCTCCCTGCCCAGCACCACGTGTGTGTGAGGCAGCAGCTGGGAGCCAAGCTCAGCACCGCAATCTGGTCGTGCTGTAGTTTTAGGGCACACCCAGAGGCAACTGGCAGGAGGAGGATACACAGCGCCCTGGGCTGAGCACAGCTGCTCCACACCAGTTATCGAGGGAGAGCTCCTCCCTCTGTGTGGAAGCCTGGTGAAGTGAACGCCCAGAGCTCTGGGTTGTTCACATCACTGCGGCAGCACCACCGCGCTGGGAACACATGTGTCTGCATGGCATGGTACCGTGGAAGCAGCCCCATACCAGCTCCCCCTATGGGAGCCAGAGCAGCCTGTGTGCAGCCCCAGCCACCCCTCTGGGCTGTAAGTGGTCAGAGCACAGAGCTCTCAAAAACTATTTATTATCTGAAAGTTGAAAATCGATTCTGCCAGGAAGGGCCTGGCTGGGCCACCCCGCTGGCCAGGGGCTGCTCTGGCCCTGGAGCCCCTCATCTGGCAGGTCCCCTCACAGCTGCTAGGTCTGCAGGAACTCCGGCTGCACACGGGCCACCTTACGGAATTCCTTGGTGTGTGTCCGCGGGCACTGCATCTCACACCAGCTGATGGGCACCATCTGCATCCCTGGGACACCACGTATCAGGGGTTCCCCTTCCTGAAATCATGCTCCTCCATGTGGAAATGGAGGAGGAAAGGCAGGCAGGAGGCAGCACTGCCAGATCCCTACCTGCATCACTGTGTGCTGCCACCACACCCAGCTCATTCTCTGCTGTGGTCAGCAGGTAGTTGGACTGTGAGTCCCCCAGCGAGATCTGGCCAGACACGGGTTAAGGGAAAGGCCCCCCAAAGGAGATTCCAAACCACCCGTCCCTAGCAGTAAGGGAAAGGATACGACTTTGGCCAGGACTATGTCACCGGGGCGGAAACTCTTGTACACTTCTACCTGCATGGGAGAGGGCAGGCAGAACAGCGCAGTGTGTCAGGGTGCTTGTCAACAGCAGGACAGGTGCCCCCCACCAGCAGAAAGCGGGGCAGCTGCAGAAGCACAGCCACAGGCAGCACCTCACTGACCTTATCTTTCTCCGTGGCTCGAATATCTTCTTTCCTGAAAAAGGAGATGGAGGGATCTGAGTGCCAGCAAGTGAAGGCAACTGCGGCCTGCAGCAGGAGCTGCCCCGGCCTCCCTGGGTGCTCCCAGGACACCCTGGATTCCTGCCCAGTGCTCAGGGCAAAGATCCCGCCAGGGCAGCTGCTGCACTGCCCAGAAAAGCCTTCCCTGTCGCTAAGGATGGGGCACTTGGACCGCATCCCATGAGGAAACGTCCCTCTCCCTACCGTATGGTCCCCCGGAAGATGGATTTCAGTGGAGTGGAGCCGATGTACAGGATGTGCACCTTGGCAAAGCGAGAGTTAATGCTGCAAACCTGCCAGGAGGAAAACGAGAATCAGTGCCAGTAAAAGCCTGCTCTCACCCTGGAGAGCAGGGGAACAGGGAAAGGGCAGGGTGCAGGCAGGACAGGCCCGTACGTGGGGAGCACGTGTCTCACTCGGTCCCCTCCTTGTGACCAAATAAGCAGTGGGGGTAGGATGCCCAGTGAGGAAAACGATACTTGTGCAACTCAAGACACATGAAAAAGGCTGTGATCACCTGCTGTGATCCCAGTCCCTCTCCCACCATAAGCAAACTAATGCCTGGTCAGTGCCATCCTTTCGCCAAGCTGTCCCAGGCACTGCCCTCCATACAAAAAGCTCTGGGAGGGAGAGCAAAGAAAAACCTCCCTTCAGCCCACCTCAGGCATTCACCATTGAGAGGGAGATGTCCCCCTATGCCAATATCTGGCTGCTTTGAGAGTAAGGGACCTAGCAGGCTCACTCTGCCCTGCTGGGGGGTCCTGCAAAGGGTTCTAACGAGCTCAGGGGCTCCTCATCTCACCCCAACCATGCGAACACAGGCTGCAGTTTGCCACCACAGCGCACTCTGTCACCCTACCTTGCACGTCACCACGGCCCCCACGTCGGGCAGGAGCTGGGGGTCACTGTCTCTCACCACAGACACAACGGGCAGCTGCAGGGCAGCAGACATAAGGGTTAGCTTGGGGCACAGGTTAACGGCAGGCACGGGCCAAACCCCATCGGAGCCCGACGGGAAGGGGCCGCGCAGTCTCAGTGCCCATCAGCCGGCTCCGGGGCCGAGCCCCATGCACCGCTCCGTGCTCACCCCGCTCTCCTCGCTCGTCTTCTCCACGCACCCAGCCAGCGAGGAGTAGATGAACCCGTGCCGGGTGTAGGTCCCGCTGCCAGCCGTGGCCTCCTCCGCGCTGCACAGCCGCTCGCCTAAGGGACCGGCTCACACTGCCAGGGCACCGACCATGCCCGCTCCCGGCCGGCCCAACGCGCCGGGGAAACCCCCTCCCCACAGCCTCGGCCTCTCCGTGCTCCTCCCCCGGGCACCCCCGGTAGCCCCGCACTCACCGGGCACACAGAACCGCTCCTCGGGCTCCATATTCGCGGCCGGAAGCGCGCCCGGAAAAAACCCTCAGCCTATTGGTTCTCGGAGTCAATACTGCGATATAAGCGACGCGGCTATTGGTTCTTCCCTATCTGCGAGCGCGCTGCCCGCTGGGAGTTGTATTCCAGCGCCGGCCGCGGCCGCGTTCCGGCACGCTCGGCGCGCAGGCGCAGTGCGCGGGTCGGCGGGCGCTGGCCGTGGGGCCGGGGAGCGGCGGGCGCCGGGCATGGAGGCGGCGGTCGGCGGGGCGCGGGCGGCAGGTCTGCTGCGGGCCGGGGCGGGGCGGGGCGACCGGGAGGGCACCCGGGCCTGGGGGCTGCGGGGGGAGATCTGCCGCCCTGGGGATGCTGTGGGTCCGGTGTGCTGCGGGGCACTGGATCGGGGCGTTGTGGGGCTGGATGCGGTGGGGCTGAGGGCTTTGTGCTGTTGGTACAGGCAGCCCTTGCGCGCCGAGGTTGGGTGCCCCAGAGCGGCTTTGCCTCTGTGCTGTGGGCGCTGGGTGCCACAGGAGGGTGCCACTGGGATGCGTGGCTCTGGCAGGAGCGGTGCCTGCGGTAGGGCCGAGCTGCGGTCCCCCCCGGGCTGTGCTGGTGGGTGCTCAGGGCCCCGCTGGGGTGTGGGGAGGGCCGAGGACTGGAGCCCCCAATGCTGACTGCGACAGCGAGGGTGCCTGGCTCTGCTGGAGCCTCCCCTCTGCGGCTGTGCCGCTGTCTGCAGGCAGGTGCCTGGCCACAGAGCCGGGTCCTGCCCTGGGGCTGCCTTCTCCCTTGTGGGCTCCCTGGTCGGCAGCTGCTGTAGGGGAGGAAGCTGTCCGAGGGGCAGGGAGCTGCTCTGTGTTTGGAGGGATCACTTTCTGCTGCCATGCTGACAGCACAGGGACGTGTGCCACCCAAAGGCTCACAGCAGGAAGCTGTTGCTCTGCTTTTCACCTGATGTGGTTCAGAGTCAAGGGAAAACATGGGGAAGGGAGTGGCACTGGGGTTTGTATATCCCACCTCTCCCTTACCAGGGCAAAGGAAACCTGGGCAAGAGCCATGCCTATGACCTGGGGTGGGCTGCTGGGTCTGGTGTCCTGGTGTGCCACTGCTTCCAGCCTTGGGTCAGCCCCACGTGTGTCTGGCAGGGGAGAGAGGAGCCCTTGGCTCCTTTGGACAGCCCATCGGGATGCTGCAGCTCCTGCCTTTACCCTTCCTGCTGCTCCCTGAGGCCTGTGCAGTGGATATGGTAGCACAGGGAGCTGGTCCCTGCCGGGAGGACTCCTCAGTGTGGCACCACTGCCTGGCCCTGTGCCGAGGTGAACACTTGGCCCAGGCTCAGAACGTGCCTTGGCAGCACCCCGGGGCAGCCTCGCTGCTCAATATTGATGGGCAGTGCCTGCCCGGAGGCCTGGGGGCCCCGGCCCTGCGGATCACTTTCCCTGCTTATGGGCTGGATCAGGTTCCTCCTCGTTCCCAGTGCAGCTCTTGGGTGGGACGAGGGGCTCGGCAGGCAGGGAAGCACTGCACAGCATTGCCTTGGCCTGGGGCTGCCCTTTGCTGGTACATGGTCCAAGGTGGATGGGGAAGGAGAAGGCACTGGGACTCTCAGTGGGGCAGGGTGGCCTCTGCAGGTTGGTCCAGAACAGCATCCAGGCCCTGCTTTTTGGGGATGAGAAGGGGGACTAGGAGAGATAGAGTAATAGTGGTCCAGCTTTTCCACATACATCTTGCGTGGGTTCCCCCATTCCTGACCCTGTTGGGAAGGGCTGGGTCTGGGATCATCCCTGCAACTGGCCCAGCATCATGGATACTCTGGTGCCTTCTCTGGTTTCCTCTGAGTCAGACTCTCCGTGTTGCTCCCCCGGCCCCCTCCCCGCTGGGAAACACGAGCTGAGCCCAGAGAGCACCTGAGCCCAGACACCGAGGGGCCTGTGCCCCCTGCTCCATGCACGGAGCAGAGCTGTCCCAGCCACAGCAGCCTCACAGTCTCCAGGAGCCCGGGCTGGGCTGCCCCTGCTCTGCGTCCTTGCAGCGGGTGAAGAACAGGCCCCTGCTGCGCTGTGTGGCTGCCCCAGCCCACCCTGGAGGGGCAGCAGGGCCTGCTCACGCTGAGCTGTGCCCGCAGGTGCGCTGCGGCAGGGATGAGGAGCCGGCAGCGGGTGTTGGCGGCGGCGATGCGCCTCCTGCTCCGGTGCCTGCGGCTGGGCCGGCGGCGGCGGTGCACGCTGGTGCGGCAGGCGGAGCAGCTCTGGCGCTACGGGCACCTCTGCCTCCGCTCCCTGCTCTACAACTCCTTCACCAACGGCGACGTGGTGCTCGACTCCCTCTTTGAGCCCGTCTACTGGCTGGTGGACCACGTCACCCGCTGGTTCGGCGTGGTGAGTACCATCACCGGGCTCTGGGGGGCCGGGGTGAGCACGATGCTGGGGCAACTGAGCCTCAGTCTGCCTGTGCCTTAGGCAGGAAGGAAGTGGGACCTCAGTGTGTTGTTCTGATTGGTTTCCTGTGGCTGCATCCTGCCCGTGCCTCTCCCTGTGGCAGCAGAGAACAGACACTGCACACTGCGGTGACAACAGGCCTCATTCACACAGGTGTTTGTGGCACTGGTGATCGGGCTCACGAGCTCCGTCGTGGCCATCGTGTACATCTGCCTCCTGCCCCTCATCCTGCAGACCTACACCCCTGCCTGGATCTGCTGGCACCTCGCCTACGGACACTGGAACCTCATCATGATCATCTTCCACTACTACATGGCCATCACCACCTCACCCGGGCACCCACCGCAGGTGAGACACCAACCAGCAGTGCAGCCTCTCCCGGTTGGGCACAGCTACAGACAATCACTGGGAACAGATAAACCAGCCTGGTGGTGTGGTTGCAGGCTGCATACACATAGGCTGGGTGAGAAGGTGGTGGTGGGGTCACAGGGGAGGTGAGGAGCACGGAAAATGGGATGGTTGCGGGGCTTGGGTGCACAAATCTCTTCTGACCTGTGCACAGGCCAAGGATGATCTCACCGGCGTCTCCATCTGCAGGAAATGCATTGCTCCCAAGCCTGCTCGCACCCACCACTGCAGCATCTGCAACAGGTAGGGCCCAACACAGCACTCAGGGCAGTCTCTGGGACACCTCTCCTTGCCCCCTGCCACACTGAGAGATGGGGGCCCGCTCCCCTCTGCTCTGCTGGCTTCTTGCCTCATCTCTCACACAGCCTGCAGGGCTGGGGGCTGCCTGCTCCCTCCCAAACACGGCGCTTGTGCTGACACTGGTGCTGCTCTCCTCCCTCCCAGGTGTGTGCTGAAGATGGACCACCACTGCCGTATCCTTCTGCAGTACTAACCCGTGGCACTCTGCTGGGGGAGCCGACCCTGCTTCCCCCTTCTCTCCCTGTCCTGCACCTCTCCTGAGTTGGCCAGCACAGGGAAAGATGCTGGGGGCTGGGCCCAGAAGAACCACCCTGGTCCCTGGCGTGGGTTTGGACCCATGTACTGTCACAGTTACATACCCTTAATGCCAGAGGCAGCCTGGCTGAACAACTGTGTGGGACACTACAACCACCGCTACTTCTTCTCCTTTTGCCTGTTCATGACCATGGGCTGCATCTACTGCAGCATCAGTGGCTGGGAGATGTTCCGGGATGCCTATGCAGCCATTGAGGTGAGCCAGCAGCCCCCAGCCCTCACCCTGCCATGCACCGGGGCTGCCCGGGCTGAGCTTGCAGCACAGGGCTGGCCAGGCCTGGCCATGTTGTTGCTTCCTCTCTCCTTCCACCTGCAAGGCCCCCAGCTGCCCTGGTCCTGCGGGGGGGTGAGGGGGAAGGGCCCTTCCTCTGAGACACATAACGGGTGTCCTGTTTTCCACCCCTTAGAGAATGAAACTGCTTGAGAAGGAGAGACTGCAGTTGGCTGCCAACCAGGTGGGACATCCCAGCCCCACAGATGCTGCAAGCAGCATGGAGCAGAGCTGCCTTGCTGGCTGGGTCCTGCTTTGGGGCCCTGCTCTGAGTGAGCACCCTGCAGTCAGAACCAGCCCCTGTGCTTACCTCGTGTGTCAGAGAGCTGGGGCTGGTCGGGCAGCTCTGCTATGGGCACTGCCTCCAGCAGCTTGGGCTCTGCTTCCCTGTGTACCCAGCTCCCAGGGGCTTTGACTGGTGGCAGCTGCTTGGCATGCACTGCTCAGGCCCTGCTGCCCTGGGGAAGCTGCAGTAGTGCATACATCTCACCCTAAGCATCTGGTGTGGTGTCCTGGCCAGTCCCTGCCCCTTTATCTCCAGCCCACTGCTTCTCACTGGTGTGCCAGCTTTCATGTGTCTCATGGCTGTCTCAGGCTGCCTCTCCATCACCCTGGCTGTTGTGCTTGGTTCCAGCTGCCTGAGCTCTGTGTCAGGGAGGGGTGGAGTAGTTCCCATCTGGCTTCAAGCTACAAAGCAGTTTGGGTAACTGCCCTCTCTTTGATCCTTTTTCAGACGTACTACCAGACCCCACCACCCGCCTTCTCCTTCCGCCAGCGAGCTTTCCACAAGAGCGTGGTCTACGTCTGGGTCCTGTGCAGGTAAGGGGGCCCAGGGGGGAAGCAGTGTGCAGCCCCCTGCCCCGTGACACTGTTCAACCTCTGCCTCCCTGGGACTCTTGCATCAATGTCCCTGCCCTGCCAGCCCTTGGGCCACTGAGAAGGAGGGATTTCAGCTCTCCCACAGGGGTGTAGCTGTGCTCAACCCACCTATGCAGGTGTGGGTGCAGGGAGGCAGCCTCAGCCCTGTGGCACAAGGAAGGGGAAGCTTGTGTGCAGCCTGCTGTCCCTTGCCATCCCCAGCTCGGTGGCGTTGGCCTTGGGTGCCCTGACACTGTGGCATGCTGCTCTCATCACCCGTGGGGAAACCAGCATCGAGCGGCACATCAACAAGAAAGAGAGGCAGAGGCTGCAGAAGAAGGGCAAGGTGAGCACAGCCTGCAGAGCAGGGGGTTGGCCCTGAGGTGACACATCAGCCAGACCTCATGTGTGTCTCCTTGGCCTGCAGCTCTTCAGGAACCCCTACAGTTACGGCAGCTGGGATAACTGGAAGGTGTTCCTGGGTGTGGATGTGCCAAGGTAAAGATTATAGGGAAGGCACTGCCTGGGAGAGTGGGGGCTCAGCATCGTGTGGGTGTGTTTGGGACACTGGGGCTCTCCTTGGGCAGAGCAGGACAGTGAACATCCCATGCTGTGTGCTGCTCTGGGCTGTGCAAAGCATGGAGGACCTGGGCATCAGCTGCCCTTATGGCTCATCACCACTGCCCCTTGGCAAGCTCTGGTGTACCCAGCATCCATTTGCAAGGGAGTTACGGCTGAGGAGCTCAGTTAGCACTGCAGCTCAGGGCCACGGCTCCCAGCCCTGGCTTGGCTCTGCAGAGCTGAGAAGCACCAACACTTGTTTTGGCCTCCTCTCCCCACAGGCACTGGTTCACCCGTGTCCTGCTGCCCTCTCCTCACCTGCCCCATGGGACAGGCCTGAGCTGGGACCTGCCTCCCTGTGTGGCCAAGCAGCACACGCCCCTCCTGTCCATCTGAGGCTTGGGTGCTGCAGATGTCCCTCCCCGCAAGCAGGGGAGCACACAGGGGACCTGCTCAGCCACTGCAGCTCCCTTGAATCCAAGCACCAGGTGGGAGGTGGGTGCCAGCACACATTGCCCAAAGGAGCCACAGCACATACTGGACAATGCTGGTGCAAAGATGCTGCTCTCAGGGCTCCTTGGTGGCTGCAGGCAGCCCAGGAAAGGCAGCAGGGCTGCTGCTCCCTGCTCCTGCTGCAGGGGCTTCCCTCAGAGCACAGGTACGGGCCAACACATGGCACATCTCAGCTCTCTGGCAGGGCTGGGCATGAAGGATGCACCCCTGGCCCTGAGCACTCCCCAGGAGCCTTTTTAAGACCATCCAATAAATACTCTTTTTCTAAAGGAAGCCTGGCTCTCTTCCCTGGTGGGAGGCACAGAATTCTGGGGATAAGGGAGGAGGAGCCCTCCTCCCTCCAATTCCCCAGTGTGGAAAAAGCAGCACCTTTACCCCATAGAAGAGCGCTGAGGTGCCAGCCTAGGCTGCATGGGAACCCCCCACAGCATTACCAAAACAGAGATATTTATTCCTCTGGTGTGTGAGCTGCCACACACCGCACACGTGTGCACAGGCCTGCCCTCTTCAGTCACACGTGGCCAGTCTGTCTGTCACTGTCCATGCTGCAGCAGAAGGTGGGTAAGTCACAAGTGGCACAGCTCCCTGCCTGCTGGGCCTGCTGAGAAGGTGTTGCAGTGAGGGTGCTGCCTGCCAGGTTCCAGGCTCCAGCCCTGGCACATGGGGCAGTAACTGGGCTCCAAGGGTCCATGGTGGGGTATTGGGGCTAGTCAGATCGTCCATCAGCACAGGGAGGGGATGCAGAGCATTCACCTGCCTGGGCTGCCCAGCAGGAACCTGCAGGGACAGAGATGGTGCCATCAGCCACATCCCAAATGTGCCAGTGCCCCAGCAGCTCCAGTCACATGCACTCACCATTCCCCCCGTGCTGCCACTGCCTCCTTCCGCACCAGCCTCTTCTTGTCATCCAAAGGCTTGGCCAGTGCCCGGATAACTCGAGCCTTGTATGGGAGCAGCTGTAGGACAGAAAAAGCTCTTTACAGAGACAGCTGGGTGCTGGCTGTCCCTGGGCAGAGGTTTGGGCCCCCCTTGCCCCTCTACGTGCAGGAGCAGGCACCACACTGCTGCAGGACCACTCACCACTATTGTGGGCAGGCTGGTAAGTGCATGGGCACAGCGCAGGGCAGCAATGCGGACAGCCTAGAACAAACAGGGGTGAGGGCAGTGAAAGGGGCAGAGGAGAGGGGCAGCGGAGGGCAGGAGGAGGACCACATACCATGGCAGGGCTGGAGGTGAGGCTGAGGAATTTAGTGACCAGTGTGTCGACGTGCATGCTCATGATCTGGGGAGCTTCAAGCAGCAGTGGCTGGAGGCAGCTCAGTGTAGAAAGCTGCACCACACGGTCTGAGCAGGACAAGGCCTCGAGGAGGAGGGAAAGCAGCTGCAGAGAACACAGAAGATATGAGTGCCTCCCAGCCATGCACTGTGTGCTGCCACAGTACCTGCTGCTACCTCTCACCGTGGGCAGCTCCGTCACCAGCACAGGCTTGGGGAGGTGGTTGAGCACATGGGACAGGCCCTTCAGGTAATTGGCCTTCACGTCTGTGGAGAGCAGAGACGGTTACAGGCAGCCAGGGGAAGAAGGGGACACCAGCTCCGGTCCCCTGGGGTCACAGGCCAGGCTGGGGGTGGCCGCTCACCAGGGCCAGCCCCCTGGAAGCCCTGCACCAGCTTGGGGACGTTGTCAGTGAAGAAGCGCTGTCGGAACATGATGCGCACATCTGCATGGCAGCCCTTGTGCAGCACGTCCGGGGACTCGGCCATCAGCAGGGAGAAGCCATCGGCTGCAGCAGGGCCCAGCTCTGTGTCACTCAGCAGGCCCAGCAGCTGCAAGGGAGACAGCCCTGAGAGGGGGTCCTGCTGCTGGGGGTCCCAGCCAGCCCCATGGGGAGCAGGCAGGCTCCTGGGCAGCACCCAGCCCCATCGCTGCCTACCTTATCTGTCAGATGGGAGCTCAGGGGGTGGTAGCGCAGCACCAGGGCTTTGGTCACCTATGCAGGCAGAACAGATTCAGCACCAGACCAGCCCCTCATCCCTCCACCCCACCTCTCTGCCCCTCTTCACCCAGGGCAGGCCTTACCCACAGCAGCAGGGTGAGCGCCTGCGTCCGGTGTGGCCCCTCCACCAGGCCAGGCTCTATCCTGTTCACTGCAAGCTGCAGGATCTCATCCAGCTGCTGCCCTGGGGACACGGAAGGGACAGGCTGAGCTATTGTACTACTAGTGGTGGGCAGGGACCCATGGCATCCTCCCCAGCCCCTTACCCGCAGGGTGCTTGTTCACCAGCCCCGCAAAGCACTTGGCAGCTGTGGTGGCAGTGAAGGGGCAGTTGCAGGCGCAGCTCAGCGCCAGCAGCTCCTGGAGCAGCCATTCCTGCTGAGGAATTGCCACCTGGAAATGAAACTGAGTGTGTTACTGCCTGGGGCTGCAGCTCTCCCTTCTTCTGCCTGTGGAGCTTGCTGTGATCCCAAGGCAGGAGGGCGCTTCGCCAAGGCCCCTCTTCACCCTGCTCCTACCAACTTACATTGCGGGGCAAGGAGCAGACAAAGGCCATGAGGAGGGAGACCAGGCGTCTCTGTGCCCCCAAGCACTCTCCATCCTGCAAGGAAAGAGCAGCACCCATGTCACAGAATCATAGAATAGTTAGGGTTGGAAAGGACCTTAAGATCATCCAGTTCCAACCCCTCTACCATAAGCAGGGACACCTCACTCTAAACCATGCCACCCAAGGCTTCATCCAGCCTGGCTTTGAACACTGCCAGGGATGGAGCACTCACAACTTCCCTGGCCAACCCATTCCAGCATCTCACCACCCTAACAGGAAAGAATTTCTTCCTTATATCCAGCCTGTGCTGGTATCCTCATTCCCTGCCCCTGTTCCGGCACTCTAGCTCCAAGTACCCAACACACCTGGAAGGGCTGGAAGGAACAGGGAAAACTGTTCTGGGGCAGGAAAGAGACCTCTCCATTCAAGAAGAGGGGCACCACGTGAGACACGCTCTGGGCAGCCAGCCTAGGAGAAAGGAGGCATTGCAGTGTGGTGCTCTGGGAGGGTCACCAGAGTTCCCATGTACCTCCTAGGAGGTACAGGGTCTCCCTGCACAGACAAAAGTAGAGGGAACACAGCCTGCCCCCTCCCCACGATGGAGTGCCCAGCTTCCCACCCAGCATCACTCACTCAGGGCTCAGGTGAGTGGTGGCAGCGCTGATAACTGGGACCATGGCAGCCAGCACCTCTTCCTGCAGCAGTACCTTGCCCAGCGGCGAGTGGGTGCTCTCTGCAGGCAGCGGTCGGAAAGCGGGGTCAGGCACAGCGTCCTGACCGCACCGGCACTGGAGCACCGCGGGGCCCGCAGTGCCCGCGGCTGCCGGAGGGCGGCAGCAGAAGCCGCCTGTTTCCGCTCCTACCTTGCATGGAAGCCTGCACGGCCATGGCCAGCAGGGAGGGCACCACCGTCTGGTGGTAGAACCAGCAGCTCTCGGCGTCCTGCTGGCACTGCCGTGCCACGCGGTGCAGGCTCTGGCACACGGAGATGATGTCTTGTGCGCTCGAGGCCTCGCTCCCTACGGGACACAGTCACTGTCCCATCAAACAGCCCTGATCCGCGCCGGGATCCCGTAGCAATGCAGCGCCCCCTCCTCCAATGGGATTCACAGCCCAGCACCGCTGCCATCCCCCCCTCTCCCAGCCATCACCAGTAACAGAGGCAGCTCTGGAGCTGCCCAGTGCGAGCTGTGTTACCTTTCTGCACCTTACGGAGGTGCTGCAGCAGGACAGGGACAGTCTCCCTCACGATGCTGGTGTGTGTGGACACAGCAGCCAGGGCCTGCAGGCAGCGCTGCTGCAGGGAGCAATGGTCACGGGAGCTCTCCTCCTCCTGCTCTAAAGAGGAAACACAACCAGGGGTGTGATGCCAGACCCCTCACCCAAGGCCCAGACCCTGCCGGTGTGTATGGGGTGAAGCAGCACACAGAGCTAGCCAAGGCACTCTGCCTGCTCTGGGGCTGGGCTCCTCCACACAAGGGTGATCCCACCTACACAGGCTGGTTGTCAGCACCAGGCACCACAGTCCCTGTGCTGGGAATCCCCCAGGGAGAGCCACCAACCTATGCCATATGGCACAGCCCCACTGCCTGGCAGGAGCCAAACTGGGATGGGACAGGTTTCATCCCAAAAGACAGTACTCCCTTCCCAAGCCCTACCTGACTGCAACTCCTCTTCAAGCCTGGGTACCATGCGTCCAGAGAAAACCTTTGGGTAGATGGGGGCCAGAGATCCTGCTGCCTCCATTGCTGCTTCACTGCCAGGGGGAAGGGAGTTAAGAGGGGTGATGTGAGTACTGCTTGTACACCAGCTGCACAGATCTGGGCCAGAAGGTGCCTCCAGAAATCCATTTCTCAGCAATCTGCCTTTTTCCCCCCTACTGGCAGGTACAACAGAGCTCTTTACTTTGACAGACTCAGACTTCTTAATTTCCAGCCCATAAATCACCTGGTTTATCCCTTTGCTCTTACATCCAACATGGTTTTTCAGTTCAGACAGTTCCTGTGCCTTCCCCAGGCTTTGTTCCTCTCCCCAGAGCATGGGTGACTGCCGTGGTGCCAGCCCGCCCCTCACCTGCTCTGGGAATCCTCCTCACACAGAGCGAGACGAATGAGGTGATCCACAACCAGCTCGAGGTCAGAGGGAGACAGGAAGCCTGGAACAAGAGGAATCCCACCTTCAGCCAAAGGAAAAGATGCTGGTGTTCTGACCAGCATCTTTGCCCCTTGGCCGGGTTAGCATTAATATGCCAAGTTCCAGAGGTACATGGTGCCCAGCACAAACAGGCAAGAGAGCGATCAAGTGACCCTGGAGCTCATGGCCTGGTTAGAAAATGCTGCCACTGCTCTTGTGCAGCAGGCAATGACATTCCAGCAGCAACACAGCACCGTGTGTCCCAGCACAGGGTGACACCTCCCTCTGCCTCCCCAAGGGAAACAAGGCACCAACCTTGCAGGGAGCCCAGGACAGTCAGTGCCCTGATCCCAATCAGCTGCAGCTGCACACTGGGGTCCGTCAGTGCTGAGAACACCACAGAGCAAACGGGGGCCTGGAGTGACAGCAGAGTGCTCTCCTCTAGAGAGAGGAGAGACATGGAGTCACTTCCTGCACCTGGCTGCCACTGCACAGCCACCACCATGGCACCTGAAAGACCTTTTCCAGGGACCTGCCAGCTGGCACCCAACCATGCAGGGTCCCTGGGACATGACAGGGGTTGCACGTGCAGCCAAGCCAGTGCCCTCTCTTTCTGTGCCAGCACCAGGGAAGGTGAGGTCAGAGCCAGCAGCCCCCAGGGACACAGATGCCCCCAGAGGGACCAGCCAGGCTCACCTTCTTCCACATGTCCCCATTTCTGCTGCAGCTCCAGGAAGCCCAGCAGCATTTCCAGGATTGTCCTCCTCTGGCTGCTCTGCAGGGAGACAAAGGTGTAACCCAGATCACAGTCACTGCAGGGACAGAGCCATGCCTCAGTTCAGTTCTCGCAAGGCCAGCAGGCACCCATGGGGTCCCCACCTGCAGCCATGGAAGGGTACCCATTTGACACCCTCCTCCCACCAAGTCCTGTACTGGGCCCTGCTCTTCGAGCAGAGCTGGGGTGCCCCTCACCTGTGGGTGCTTGGTGTACTGCTCCAGCAGCAGGGGCAGGACGCTGCGGGTGATGTGGTGGCAGGCGCGCACGGAGGCGCCTGCTGCTGCCTGCAGGAGCTTGGCACTCGGCCACACAAGCTTCATGTCGGGCTCGCAGAGATGGTGCCTGCAATCTGAGATAGGCTGGGTGTGAGCTGCACCCGCACAGCTCCTCTGCCTCATGGGCAGGGACACAGCCAATAGCTGGGACGTGCTGCCAGGGCGCAGCTCACAGCTGCAGCACAGCCTCCCCAACAGAGCTGCTTCCCCCAGCAGTGAACAGCACAGCCTTGGATTCCTCAGTCTCAGCAGAGAGGGAAGCAACTCAATCCAACAGGCATTTCCTACTGTGCCCCCTTCTCCTCCCTTCCTGCAGCAAATCACCTTGGAGAAGCTAACAATAGCTGTGAGAGCTATAAAGAGAAGAAAGAGGCTTCAAATAGAAAAAGAGGGCAGATGTCTAGCTAGGAGGATGCTTGCAGGCCTGGCTGTTAGGCACATGGTAGGTGTCTCTGTTACCTTACCTTGCAGGACGCTGCTGAGGAAGGAATCCAGCAGATCCTCAGTATCAGAGCTGAGCACGGAGCGGGACAGGCAGGCAGAGAGGGCGTTCAGGGCAGTCAGGCTCTCAGCCTCCACCTTTTCACTCGCTGTCTGGAACACCTGCAGAGAGGCCACAGGATGAGCTCCACACTGACCCCAACTGCAGGCTTCATGTTCCCGACGCAGGCTGAAGGGCCCAGGCTCCTGCCTCACTCCCCACATGCTTTGGACAAGTACTGTGGCACATCCAAGCCTCAGGGACATGCTGAGGGGGCTGGCCTGTCCCCCCACTTTTCAGGTCGGGCTGTCTAAGGCCACAGGTTGGGGCTGCTGGGAAACATGGGGTCTGCCTGGTCTGGCTGTGAACTGCTCAGCAGGAGCCCGGTTCTGGTGGAGCACTTGTTAGGGGCCCTGTAGTACTCACCTCTCTGCGCAGGGATGACCAAAGGCTGGGGAGGAATTCCTGCAGCTCCTTCTGCCCGTATATGGCACAGCAGGCAGTCTGCAAGAGGGAGTCAGGAGAAGGCATCAAAGAGAAGCCAGTACAGGGAGGACACAGAGCAAAGACACTACCCAGCCTGGCAAGCTCATGCTGAACTGCACAAACTACTTAAAAGTGACAGAAAAAGAGGGAAAGACGATGCAGGCCAAACTGGAAATTGTAGCTCTGCAAGGGAGAGTCTCTGACTGGCAGGGCCAAGGGCTCAGGGGTGGCTGACAGCTGCTGCAGCTGCCACAGGCCAGCTGTGGGCTGAAGGTAAAGGATTTCTCCTTACCAGAGTCTGCAGGGCATCAAGCTTGGCACTTTGCAGGTCTGAGTCCAACTTCTCAATGAGCAGAGGGAGAAGGAACTGCAGAGAGAGGCACTTTGACTCAGCCCACCCTTTGCACCACATTGTCCATGGCCCTGCAGGGCTGCAAGCTCAGCCTCTGCAGGGGAGCAGGGGTGGAGGAATACCCACAAGAGGCAGCCCCTTCCCAGGGTGTCAGTGCCTGCACCCTCCCCATGCCCAGCCCAGCAGGAGACTAGGCTGCATTATTGCATGCTCCTGGTCCCAACTGTTCACATCCCACAGAGCCACAGCAGGAGCTGCAGCACTAGGAAATGCAGCCTGTGCTCAGGGAGCAATGGGGTGCTCAAGAACCCCCTGGGAGCTTTCTACCTCAGCAAATAGGGGTGTGGAGGCCAGTACAGCCCGAAGGCTCAGGATAAGGTCTTCCCTCTGGATGCCGTGTGGGTCATTAGGAGGCTGGAAAGGAAGCAGAGAGAAGGTCAGGAAACCTCCCAACCCAGCCATCAGCTGAGGCTGCACCACCTCATCTCCAGCAAAGCAGGGGCAGTGCCAGTCATGGCAGCCAGCTTGGTACCAGCCTGTCAGCCTGGATACCACAGCTAGCAGCCAATACTGCCCAGCCAAGACTCTTGCCCGTCTTCTCAACCCATTCCCTTGCAGGGACACAGGCCCCTGAGAAAACAGCAGAAAGAACAAACTATGGCACAGAGCAGACTCACTCACTGGAGTAAAATCAATGGGGAAGTAACAGGATGTAACTTCAAACAGCTCCTCCACAAAGGGACCTGCAGGGAGAAGAGACTGAGTAAGCAGAGATGCTCAGCTAAAGAGGCACAGCAGCTATGCCCAGCACCCACAATGGGCAGGCTCTGCAGCTCCTGAAGTGTGTCAGTGATCACCCCAGGCCTGGTCAGAACCAAGAGCCACTCAAGAGCTCACTGAAAAGTAACGTATGTCCCAGTCAGCTCTGCAGAGCTGGCACAGGCTCACCCAGGGCATAGTTCTTGGCAATGAGATCACGCACAATCTGGAAAGCCACCAGCAGATTGCGAGGATCCTTCTCCCCATCCATCACCTGGATGAAGCCAAAGGTGAAGTCAGCACCCAGGCCCTTCAGCTCTGCAGAAAGAAGGAGCATGAGCAGGTGCAGGATACCAAACCCCACCAACATGGCATGAAATCAGCCCAGTTTCCCCTGCCCCTCCAGTTCACCCCAGCCAGAGCCACAAAGCCCTCAGAGAAGGAAAAAGCAAAACCTTCTCCCAGCCTGAACAGCCCCACAGTAGTACTGTCACCTGCCCCTCACCTTCCTCCCTGGTGCTCATGAAGTTGGTGATGATGCTGTAGACTGTGTGGCGGTCCAGCTGCAGCAGAGACTGCAGGGAAGAGCAGAGCAATCAGAACACTGCTGCACAAAGCAGCAGCACCACCCACCACCCCAGGGCAGCACATGCCCTTGAGAAGAGGGCAGGACCTCCAATAGCCCAGCTGCTGCTTCCTGGCATGCAGATCCCATTTATCCCATGCAAAGTGTGCACATGCCTATGCAATGGCATGTGAGCATGACTGTGTCCATCACCGCATGAATGCACCACCACAATAACATCAGAGCCACACATGCTGCCCAAGGCCCTGCCAGTGTAAACAAACTCATATTGGAGGAGAATCTGTGGCCTGAAGGCACTTAAACACAGCCTGTAGAACAGAGCAAAGGAAATAATTCCCCAAAGGCTGAGAGAAGAGAGGACAAGGGCCAAACAGGATGCTTGGCTGCTGTCTGCCTCTCGTTCTGCAGTGAGCCATGCTGTCTCTAAGCTTTGCAGAAGTACTGCACTGCGCTGAAGGATGCGCTACACTGCACTGCTACTGAGTGTGCACAGTCCTCAGGGCAGGCAGGCCATACCCAGACACCCAGGGAGCAGGGACAGAAGGATGGGAAATCACATTGCTCACCTGCACATGTACCTCCTGGAAGATGGCTTTGAGCACAGACACCGCTAACCCTGGGGACAGCACCTCACACATGCTCTAGGGACAGGAAAAGAAGAGCAGTAGAAAGCCATGATGGTAACCATGTAACAGAGCTCCTGTCCCTGTATTGCAACTACCTGCAGGATCTTCTCTTACAGGGAGAGCTCATTACCCCCACGGACAGGTCAGGACAAGGTGTTTATTATTTCTGCTGCTCCCCAGGGTAGCTAGGGAATCCTTGGCCCAATATCAGCACAGGGCAGGAAATCAAGAGTCTTCCCTCTGCTGCTCCTCTGCAAGGGGCACAGCAGGAGCATGGAGGAGACAGGGCAATGCCACCAGACACAAGCTAACAGCCCAGCCAGGCCCTGCTCAACCTGTATCCATGTGTGGCACCTCCCTGGCACCATCCTGGAACATATCCCAGCACTGTGGGCTGAGGGAGGGAGCTCACCAGTGCTCGGAGTCCCTGGAGCACCGAGGGGATCACAAGGTGATGATCTTTCAGCCGGTTCTCATAGAACAGGACCAGATGCAGCACTGTCAGAAAGAGACACCGACGTGTAAGTCCCAGTAAATGCAGCTTCTGGGCTCCGGCCCCAGCTCTGCCAAAAGCAGCTGCCAGAATAAGAGCGAGCACACCCTGCACTGGTGAATGGGGAGAAGTGCCACTGTGGGTGCACCCACCTGGCTCCAACACCTTCACCCTCTCCTCGAGAGCAACTCAAGTCTGGCGGCAACTGGGCAGCACCTGCGTCTGGCCACTGCAGAAGGTGCTGGAGCTACCCAAGGCATTTGCCTTGGCCTGTCCCAATACGTGGGTGCAGACACCAGCAGCAACAGGGCAGACATGGGCTTAGCGGAAGCTGGAGGATGTCACGGGGTGCGGCGCAGGGCTGGAGCAGCAGCTCCGGCTCCACAGCACGTTCCTGGCCCCTGAGTCATGGCCACGGGTGCCTGCACACCCCAGCCCTCAGGAGCGGCAGCAGGAAGCAGACTGGAAGAGCCAGCTGGCAGCATCCTGTGCCCACAGCTGTGCAGAAACTCACCCCCCAGGAGGTGACCTGATGCAGTGCTTGGGAAATGAGCTGCGTGAGCAAGGACACGAAAGGAGATGGGGCCAGCTGGGGGTGCCATAGCAGCTACCCTTGCCCTCCGAGGAGCTGGTTCTGCTCACCTTCCTCCAGAGCTTCTGGTGATTTTGGCTCTAAATCCAGTTTGCTGTCAGTGCTCAGCTGCCCTGACTCTGCCAGGCATCCCCACTGAACCTCCCCACCTCCAGAGCACCCCAGTCCCCACACAGCCATCAAATCTGACTCCAGCTACACCAGCAGAATCTGTCCTCTGCACAGCTGCTCTTGCCTGGCACCAGTCTGAGACTTACAGAGCACCAAATGCCAAGGGCTAAGCACGTTTTACTTCCATCCTTCTCTTTCTCCACCTCCTATTAGCAAAGACCCCTGCCTTGGCAGCCTGCTGGCACAGGTTCAGCTACCTATCAGCAAGGCTCCCAGTGGCTTCCCCTGCTGCCAGACAGTTGGTATGGGGCACTTAGCACAGCCAAACCTTCTTCTTGCTTCCATTAACAAGGTACCTTCTGCTATGCACCCCAATCCTCTACTGCACTCCTTTACACTGATCTCTTCTCCTTCCCAGGCCCCAGGGTTCCTCCAGATTTAACTTGGGCAGGCCTCAGGGCTGCAATGTGACTGGCTTTGAGAACAATGGTTTTCCTTCATTCAATCACCACCACCAAAGGATTCTGATATGCAGATGCATCCCCAAGGTGTCCCACATGGCGCTGAGCATGCCTGGGTGTGCAATACCCACACAGCCATACCTAGGGTTTTGGTGCCTGCAGGGACTGACCTGAACTGTGTGATGAGAGTGGCAAAAGGGCTGCAGTGTGAGGCCCCGTGCCCTGCTTGGACTTTGACTCAACAGACATGCACAAAGTTGTCACTGTGCTAAATCAATCCCTTTGCCAAATGCAGGACAGCGACTTGAGCAGCACCAGCTTTGCCTCAACCTGCCAGCAGAGACTCCAGGGCCCAGAGCAGCCCTTACCTTCCTTCTCCTGGAGCAGGGAATAACACTGGAGCAGGACTTGTGACAGCAGCTGCATGCCTCGGCCTCTCATCCGAGCATCTGTGTTCTCCAGGCAAAACCTAGCCCACGGGGAGAAAGCACAACAGGGCTGTTGTGAGCAGGGACACCTGAGCAGGAAGCAAGCACGGCCTGGGCAGACACATTATGAAAACAAAGAGGTGCTGCTCTCTGGGCAGGGGGTGGTGACTCAGTCCTGCCTGACCTGCCAGCAGGGTGGGAGCAGACTCCTCTGCCCCTTATTGTGCTGCACACACGCACCCAGAGCCATGCAGCAATAAATCCAAGCTTTCAAGTCAGACCAAAGAAATTGCTCTTGCACCATGCTCTTCTGCACCTGAAATTCAGGCTCCTGAGATCACAAGGGTGAAAAAAAGGCAAAGCCTCTTACAGTGAGGCAAACCCAGCCACCAGCTTGAGAGAAACAAGCCTTCCCAAGTCCCAGGCCACCACAGTGCACAGACAGAAGCCAAAAGCTAAGTGCCAGCCAACTGGTGACACAGTGATGTGCAGCTGTGTGCTCAGGGTCCTGGCTGAGAAGTGTCCCACAGCTTGCTGCTGCCACAACACCTTGGTTCTGGGAGAGCTGCTCCAGACTTGCTCTTTCCCAAATAGCTCCCAAGCCCTGGGAGGCAAAGCATTGCTCAGGCCCCATGCTGTGAGCAGACATCCTTGCAGGCCCACATGCTGCAGTGTGTCTGACAGCACTGAAACTAGCTCATCCTGGACTAGTATGCTTTTCCTTCTCACTGACCTTCCTTGCAAGGAATCTTCCCTTGCAAGGCCCTTATGCAATGCACAATGTGTAAAAGGCTTTTCTTACCCCAGGGCTTCTACAAGCTGCAGCACGGTCCAGCTTCCATCTTTCAACCCTGAAGAAAAAAGGTAGAGACAGTGAACCAAAGAGACTCCCAGACCCTCATTCAGGCACAGCTCTGGACACCATTCCAGGAAGATTCCTGGCAGCACCACAGCGGAAAAGGCTGTCCAGCACCTCACTGAGCACTTGGCTGGTGCAGCTGCCTCCAGCCCTGCCTGCAAACACATGAGAGACCAAGAGCTGCCTCAGCTAAACCAGCACTGAAAGCCTCTACCTGCTCCACACAGCCTAGCTACGTTCATCACCAACACATGCAAACACCCTAACATGAGCAAGCCAGGAGGAGATGGAGAGCAGCTCCCCAGGTGCTTCCTAAGGGAGAATTGTCTGAGTTCAGTCAAGATCACCCAGCTTCCCACATTGGCTCCACCACCTCCCTGCTACGCTGAGCAAGACCTGCACAAACTCCCTCCAACGTGGAAGAACAGGAGAAAGGCGGCTCTGTGGTCAGAGAAAGACGAGGAGTCTATTCCCAGCTCTGACTCAGACACCTCACCAGGTTGCCTCACTCGCCTCCCGCCTCAAGATTCTTGCAGCTCAACTGGGGGAAGAGTCACTCCTCAGGAGCTTTGGTAAGGACCTGCTGCATCCTGCAAGAGCCTTGGCAAAAGGGTCTCCATTCCTGCCACCCACCACCAATACGACACCTTCCCAGTATGACAGCTCTGTGTGTGGTCAGACATAGGGGTGGAAGACACAGGACTGCCTTTAGGTTTAGACCCCTAACCTGCAGCTCAGGTAGCAAGTGACATTACTGGGAATAAGCAGCACCTCTCATTCTCTATCTGAACAAAACAGCTGTCCTTCACAAACAACAGAATTTTCCAGTCACTGAGACACACTGTCTTTGCCCAGGAGCACTTCTGTATGCTCTGAATGGCCCTGTTCATCCCTCTGCCCTGCTGAAGCCTTGCCTACATGACTGACAAGAGCACCCACTCCCTCAGAAGCCTAAAGGTTTCATTTGGGGCTTCCCAGGCCTTGTCTCAGCTGGTGTCTCCTGCTGTTGCAAGCGTTTACTGGCTCTTCCTAAGCAGCTAATTCCAGCATTAAGTTATGCTGCTCATCAGAGAGTGGTCTCTAGGGATGGGAAAAGAGATGAGAGTGTTTTCTGACAGCAGGCAGCCATAACTCCAGAGATAGAGCTTCCAATCCTGCTTGGCTCAGCAGGGAGAGGGAGCCTGGACTGAGGGACAGAATAGATAAGGGGAGCAGTGAGGAAGCAGAGGAGCCCAGAAGACTGCAGTCACCAGCACTGCCTTGAGTGACAGCTCTAACCTGCTGGAAAAATCTCTTGCACAGCAGTGCAACAGCAAGTGGGTGCTGTGCACTGGCACAAGGCAGAGAGGGCTGCCAGGTAAGCTCATACAGCCCCTTCACACTCAGCATCCTGACATCTGCAAGCTCATGAGAAGCCCTCGTGCCTCTGAACCACCATGGAGCAGGTCCGAGACAAGCAGTGTCCCTGCAGCCAAGCACAATGCCTCTCTGGGTTTCCGAGACCGAAAGTAGCATCTACACAGAGCTGCTGGTTTCCTAATCAACAGGAAAGAGCTGAAGTGCAGTGATCAGACCACAGTCGGCTACTGTGGTTGGAGGCCCCTTCATCTCACAGGGGGTGACCACACCAGCCCTGGCAGCAGGACCTGTGAGCACTGCCTCCTGCTCAGAGGCAGAGCCCTGCTGGCCATCGCTAAAGCGCCAGCACAGTGTGAGCCTGTGAAACTTCTGCCTCCACATCTGGCAGCAGCAGCAGCACATCCCCAAGGTTAATTACACACCTTGAATCCCAGTGCTCCTTGAGCAGGAGGAGCTGCCTTCCTGTTCTGGTGGTTCCTGCAAGCCCAGAGGCTAAACAGAAACAAGCCATTTACCCGTTGCTGCATTATTACTCCAATCAATCTGCTCCCTTTCCCCACACGTCTGTCCCCATTTCACACAGTGTTCTTCTAGACATTAATCACTTCTGTAAGCTTTCGATTCCTGTCTCCCCCACACCCTCAAAACACAGGGAGCGTGTGATGGATTTCTGTACCAGCGCTATCTTCTCCTTATGACAAAACCGAATCCAGCCTCTTCCTGCCACCCACTGACCCATGCAGCCCAGCTGCCTGTGACAGCACCAAGCCCTTTCTTCCCCTTGCCAAGTCACCCTCATTTTAGCGCTCAGCAACACACGGGAGCAGCTCAGCGTGTTTCTTCCAACAATTGCACAACGGCCACAAGGTTGGAAACAACCTCCCCTTCTGCTCAGGGCGACGTGATGCAATTTAATACTCCGTGATGTGTGATCCTGTGTGGGGTCAGAGCGGCCGAAGGAGACTCGCTGGCTCCTCGCTTGGCAAGGTGGGTTTATCACAAGCACCAGCAGCTGATGAGAGCTGGGCTGGGGGCAACAGGGGCAACTCGTCTCTTTGTGTCCCTGAAGACAAAGCTTTCTCTGGGCACTTCTAGAACATGACCACAGATGACAACAGCAGTTGTAAGGTTATCGTTTCCCTGTCTATTCCAAATATATTGGAGGCTCTGAGCAACTCTCTTGGAAGATCCTGAATGTCACCAGGTTTAGTGAACTTCGCCAGATTTCCATGGTATTTTCTTCACACGGGCCACTGGTTTACCAGGTGTTCTGCCAGCTCATCTCCTCACCAAGCTACCATGGATCAGTTCACAATCCATCAGCCTTGGGAAATGTCTATAAGCTACCCCTTTCAGTAATGCAACCTACATAGTCCTTCTCTGCTCTCTCAAGTCCTTTCCAAACGCACTGAAGCTACTGCCTAGAAACACAAACACAGCACCTTATCCTTGGAAAGCCACATTCCTGAAGCTACAAATTCCCTAATGTCAAAGTCACCAAACCACCACCCCAAAGCAGAAACACAAATTACCCAAGGAAACCAACTGCCACAAGCCCTGCCAAGAAAGAAGAAGGCACCACAGTGGGGGCAGTCAGAGCCTGGGCCCCAGAAACATGGACCAGTGAAACCAGTCACCCCCACAGCATCTCGGCAACGACAGGAGCTCTCTTCCCAGTGGTGTCTTCACTGACACACACCCACCTCCAGACAGCCACAGCCAGTGGCTTCCACTGCACCCCAAAGCCCCAGTGCTGGGCCTGCAGCCTTGTGCTTCTCTCACCTCACACATCCCACACCACATCCGTCTCCCCGGAGCCCCAATTCCCTGTTTTAGGGAATGTTGACCCAACACTTTCAATGCCACCCCATGCTCTAGACCAGCCACCTAAAAACCCTGACCCGCCCCACAGACCCCATAATTCTACATTCACCTCCTCATCTCTCCCTTACAGCCCTCACCCTGGCTGCTGCCCCACACTTGCCCCATAGTCCACATCCTCTCAATGCTCAGCTCACGGCTGCAGGCCCTACCCCTTCCCCATGACCTGGCTCACAACCGCAGGCTCCAGTCCCACAACCACCACCAGGCTCCGGCCCCACAACCACCACCAGGCTCCATGCCGCTCCTACAGCCCGGCCCGTTGCGCGCCCTAAGCCCTGCCCCACAGCCATGCGTGTCTCCAACCCCACACCCTCAGGACCCGCCCCGCCGTGCCGTGCCCCCGCCCGGCTCCGCCCCGGTACCTGCCGCCACCTCAGCGGCGCGCCCGTCCTGCTGCCCGGTCACGAAGCCCTGCACGGAGGCTGCGAGTGCCGCAACCCCCTCCGGGGCCTCGGCCGCCGCCATGACACCGCGCGCCTCAAGCAGCGGCCGCCGGCGCCACGCTGTGCGCATGCGCCAGGCCCTGGGTTGGGGGGGGAACGGGAGCAGGCAGACAGGCGGAGAGGCGGTACGGCGAGCTGCAGGGGACAGAAAAGCGCGGCTGGAGCAGGAGCACGCCCGTGGGCGGTGCCGGCGCGGGCGGTCACATGCGCACCTGGCGGCGCGGGGCGGGGCTGCCCCGGCGCTTAGAGCCGGGCCCCGCTGTCGGGGCTGCAGCGCGGAGCCGGCCCGGCCCCATGTCGAGCGCCGCCGCCGTCCAGCCCCGGCCATGGGCGGCTGCGTGGGGCGGCAGCGCCGGGAGCGGCCTGCCGTCGGCAACACCCGCAAGAGAGCAGGTGAGCGGGGCCCGGCTCGCCGGGGCACTTACTCCCGGGGGTCCCGTGGCAATAGCCGCGGGGGTGGTGGGTGCGGGGGAGCTGTAGGCACCGGAGGGTGCAATCTGTGGGTGCGCTGCGGGCTGCCTCAGGTACAACCCCGGGAGGCGTTCTGTGCCCCCGGGGGGATCCCCGGCACTGGGGGTTCTGGTCTGGTTCGCGGCCCCGGGAGCGGGCAGACACCGGGGGTCCCGTCCTGGCTTCCGTCCCGGTTCCCCGGGGGTTTGTAGGGTCAAGGTTGGGGTGCACAGTGTGTCTTGCCCAGCCTTTCCGGTCCCCGGCTCCTGTCCGGGAGGGGATGTCCCGGGGGGTGGATGCTCCCGGTTTGGGCTAGGTGGTGTCCTCCGGTACGCCGCGTCACGCAGACCGCTGGGTCCCAGCCTGCCCGGGGCCAGTGCTCCCGTACACTGGGCTGTTGCCGCCGGGCACACCGCCGTTCATCTTGCCCTGGGGTTTCGGAAGGTACCCCGGTCCCGCGGGCCGGGCAGGGAGCGGCGATATGGAGGGGGGCTGGTGGAGCCCCGCGGCTCCCCACGGTTACCGGTCAGCCGAATACCCGGGTGTTATGAGGCACCTCTCCGGTACGCTGCCATGGAGGGTCCCGGAGGCTGTGGGGGGCGGGCACGGTTACCTGCGGAGGGGACGTGGGCTGGCGGGGTGAATCATACCTGCCTTCCCCTCGCCCGCCTCCCCGTCCGGTGCAATCACAGCCGGTAATTACCGTGTTTGTGGCAAAGTGGTGGTAGGCGGCGGGAGAGGAGGAGCAGGAAGCATGTGTCCGGGGACGGGGCGCCCCGGCCCTTGCCCGCAGCTGAGGTGCAGGCGGGAGGGGAGGAGGTTTTCCCGTGGGATGGAGCCCGAAGCTCCGGTGTCAGCTGCGGGATGCAGTGGTTGCCGGGTCTGTCTGTGCCCACTGCCCCTGGGCGGCCATCCCCATCGTGGGGGGCTCCGTGTGTGCTAGCCCACCCCGGGGATGCCCGGCTGCCCTGGGTCAGGTTGATGGCCTCCTGTGGACCTGCAGCCCTCCACCCAGCATGCCCTGGTCCCCAGGGGTGCAGGTGCTGTCTTGTGGGTGTTAGTCCCTCCTGGGGTCCATAGCAGACTGTTCACTCAGGTCAGTGGGGGTTTGGGGGCCGTTGCCTTGTAACTTGGGGCTGCTGTGGCTGGGGATATCAGATCCCAACATCTGGATCTGTGTGCTCCCCTCCTGTACCAGGTGACAGCTGGCCACAGAGCCTGTGTTTCAATCACCGCTACTCCCCCCCTGCCAGGCTCTCCTGGGATGGATCATGGTGCCCTGCTGGTGCCCCTGTGCTTCTGGCAGCTTTCTTGCAGCATGCCCCTTCCTGGGGGAGCAGGAACATCCCTGGTGCCAGGGTGTCCGGGCTGGATCCTGCCCTTGCTTGCATGATGCCCCCAGCCCACAGGAGCCAATCAGTAGGTGGTGGAGGATGAAGCAAGGATGCGGCTGCTGTCTCTCACAGTACAGGGACACTGCCTGGGACTAGCAAGAACCAGCATGCAAGGACCAGCCGTTGATGAGGAGCCTCTGCTGCTGCAGGGGCCCTGCTAAAGCAGCCTGTGTGCCTGGCTGGGGCTTGCTGTGGCCCCTGACAGGGGAGACCTGCTGGTTGTCCCCAGGAGGACCAGCCTGCTGAAGCAGGAGGAGCGGGGAGATGCCTGTGGCATGCAGCATCCCAACCTTGTCTGGCCCAGGAAGGGACCAGTCAACACTGCTGGAAGCACTGTCATGTCCTATCTGGCTCATACCTCCCCCGGGGCTGACCTAGCCTCCAGCACCCACTGGCTGAGACTGCCCAGCTCTCCCCTGGGGCTCCATCCAGGCAGGGAGTGAATTCCAGGGCACATCATCCTGCCTTGGGGTCCCCATGGAGGGGCTGAGCCACAGGCAGGGTGCTGCAGGCAGGAGGCAGGCAGGCTGCCAGCCAGATCCTGTTGGCTCGAATCCAGGTGCAGCAAGTGGCCAGACCTGTCCAGTGGTGCTGCTGTGGAGAGTTGCACAAGGGACCAGGAATAGAGCAACAGGAGGTGATTAGAGGCTGCAGGGCCCAACTGGGTGGCAGCAATAAATAGACAAGGCTTAAGTCCCTGCCTACCTGGGCACAGCAGCCAGGCACACCTGCCCACATGGGGCAGCCGCAACCTGTCCCTGTGTTCTCCTGTGGCCAAGCCCTGGGCCAACCTCTTCCCTTTGCTGATGATGGACCTGGGGGTATGGTGCTGGTCATGAGTCCCCACTGTGCATAACAGTCCTGGCTGCAGGGATGTTTGCACCAGCCTGGTGGCCACAGCAGCATGGAGATGTGGTCCTGGCTGTGTCCTTGAGGCTGTCCATGGCTGCTCCCCTGCCCTTTCAGGGCAGGTGCTGCTTCCGACCTTGCTCTGTCCTGCAGTGCTGCAAAACCTTCCTGCCCGGTACCGTGACTGCTGAATCGGCAGCACAGGCTGCAGCCGGATGCCCTCGCTGAGACCTTGTTTGAGACCTGCCATCCTCCAGGGATGCAGGCAGGATGCTGCCTGTCAGAGATGCTCAGCATCCAGCCCAGGGATAGCTGAGCTCCCATGCCCCATGCAGATCCCTGGTGTAGATGCTACATGTTGTGCTCAGATCTAAGCTGGTGCTCAGTGATAAAGCGGGTGTTGTGCAGGCTCCAGTGGTCTTGGATGGGGTGGAACAGGGCTGGTACAAAACAAAGGTCATGTAGTGCCTTGTGTCACCACACACTTGCCCAAGAAAAGCTGCTTGGGGAGCATGGCTGAGCCACAGCTGGCAATGGTGGCTGTCCCCAGCATTGTCTTGCCTGGCAGGTCACTGTGCGGGCATGGGCCTCCTTCCTGCCCAGCTGGAGCTCTGCATTCCTTGTGTCCTGTCCCAGCAGGCTGCCTGGCCACCCCAGGGAGAGAGGTGGCAGGAAGGAGCTGTTGCCACTCATTGTCCCCAGCTCAGCTGGGAGTGACAACAGCTCCTTCCTCCCCCATGCTTCCGGCCCAGCCATGGGGCCAATGGGATGGGGCTGTTCCCAGGCTGCAGCCTGGTGTAGGGAGAGTAGGGATCAGCGGGACTGGCATGGAGGTGTCCCAGGGGGTGCTGCCTGCTGGGGGTCACTGGGGACATGGTTAGGGGCTGTTTCATGGGGAGCCAGTCTGGCCTATTGCTGTGGCTGCTGTGGGCTGGCAGCTCTCTGCCCTACAGTGCCCTGGACACTGTGTGCCTGTCCAAGAGGCACATCCCCATGGACCTGAGGGCAAGAGCCCTCAGCTTGACCCTGCGATCCTGGGATGGTCAGAGAGGATGGTGGAGTCCTGCCCTCCCCATCCTGCCAGGGCTGCAGCTCAGACCCTGTAATCCCCTTCCCATTCCGACTCACCAGCTTATTCCCTGGCTAATTCCCCAGGCTATAAATACTGCTCTGCTTCAGAGGGCCTTGAGGCCTTGTGGCCATGCCACAGGGCAGGTGCTGGTCCTCCAGGCATATGGGCAAGAGCCCTTGTCTCTCCTGGGGACAAGTGATGTCACTTGGGGGGCAGCTGCTATGGGGTCAGTGGGACATTGGGCAGGGCTAGGGCTAGCTCTAGCTGAGTCCCCCTGACTGTGCTGGGGATTGTGCTGGGGACTGTGCTGGTGAGGGCAGTCTCTTGGACAAGTGGTGCAAGGGGTCCCTAGGAACCTGTAGGAATGGGGAGGTGGGGGCTCAGAGCCCAAGTGGGGAGCTTCATCCCTTGGCTGAGTATCCTCCCCTCCCCAGGCCGCAATGAGCCCCTGAAGAAGGAGTGTCCCAAATGGAAAAGCGACTATCCCATGACAGACGGGCAGCTGCGCAGCAAGCGGGATGAGTTCTGGGACACAGCACCTGCCTTCGAGGGCCGCAAGGAGATCTGGGATGCTCTGAAGGCAGCTGCCTACGCTGTGGAGGCCAACGACCACAGTCTGGCTCAGGCCATCCTCGATGGAGCCAGCATCACCCTGCCCCACGGTGAGGGGTGACACCAGTGGGGTGGTGGGTGGTTCCTGAGTGCCCCATATCTGGGCACGTGGGGGAGGAGAGGGGTTCCCAGCAGCCATCCATGCAGCTCAGCCCAGCCAAAGGGAGCGCTGCCCCACTCCCTGGGGTGGTCCGTGGGGATGCGCACCCACAGCATGTCCCCTGCCATCCACAGGGTCCCTGACGGAGTGCTACGATGAGCTGGGCAACCGGTACCAGCTGCCTGTCTACTGCCTGTCACCTCCTGTCAACCTGATCCTGGAGCGGAGTGAGGAGGAGGCCTCGGAGCCGGCTGAGCCCCTGCCCAATGCCCGGCGGGAGTTCTCCCTCAAGGTGCGGCTGTCCACGGGCAAGGACCTGCGGCTCAGCGCCAGCATGGGCGACACCATCGGGCAGCTGAAGAAGCAGCTGCAGGCACAGGAGGGCATCGACATGGCCTGGCAGCGCTGGTTCTTCTCAGGCAAGCTGCTCACCGACCGCACGCGGCTGCAGGAGACCAAGATCCAGAAGGATTTTGTTGTGCAAGTGATCGTCAACCAGCCTCTGCCGCCCAGGAACTGAGCTACCCCACACTGGTTGCGGGGCAAGGGCAGGGAGCCGGGGGCAGCGGGATGCCCCATGCCATGTCTCAGCCCTGCCAGAGCTGGAGCAGCCCCTGCTCCCTGCTCAGGCTGCCCCCCACTCGGGTGACCCCCCCAGCGCCCCCCAGGAAGGTCTCCATGGGGCTGTGCCCCACCATGATGGTCCCTCTTGGGGGTGTGGGCCTGCACCGTGTTTGCTGCAGGAGGTTTGAGACCAAATGTGTCCAGGGTGGTCAGCACAGCCAGGGCCCCACTGCTGGGCTGTGCTGTGCTGGTGGGGAGAGGCTGTGACCTGCTGGGCTTCAGCTCACTGTGGCCAGGAGGCCCTGGTGTGCTGGGCTGTGTGGAGATGTCTCCCCTCTGTACATAGTCTGTATTTATCAATAAAGCCTTTTCATCCTTCCTCTGGCCCCTGGCGTTGGGCGGGCTGTCACCTGCAGCCGTGGGAGGTCCCTGTGCCTCTTCTACATCTGCTTGCGTGTCAGGATGGGCACAAGTAGAGCCCAGGCACCGCATCTCCCTGGTGCCACCCTCACCCCATCCTGCCAGCCCCAGCTGTTTGCTTGCCTGGGCCCTTTCCCAGTGCTACCAGCCTCATCCCTTTGCCATCCTGGCTGGTTGCTGGTGTGGAGCCATCCCCTCTCTTTCATTGTGCTTCCTTTCTGGAGGTTTCAGCCTGTGTCTGCCCTGGGGCCAGTCCGTGAAGGGGGATGGTCCCAAAGCCACGTTTGTGGCCATCATTGCCTGTCTTGGTGAAAACAGTGCCTTTCTGCATTTGGAGGCTGTGAAACCCATGGGACAGGGCACCCAAGGGTGGCCCTGAGAGCTGCCCAGGAAGGTGACAGTGATGTGTCCCCATTTGTCATTCCTTCAGGTCTTGTGCTAGCGGCTGTGCCCAGCGCATTAACTGTTCCTGCGCAGGGCAGCACCGGCCTCATCTTACAGAGGAGGATAGCAAAGCCCAGGGGGGCTGAACAATGTCCTCACTGCCGGGAATAGCTGCCGGCTCTGCCTGCCGGCCCCACGTGAGGCTGGTCCTGCTGCCAGGCTGCCCTTGTGTGGCAAGGGAGGCTGGGCAAGCACCAGGACCCTGGCAGGGCTGCTCGGAACGTTCCACACCTGAGGTCATCCTCCAAAGCAGTGCAGCTGAGGGGCTGTGGCTCCTGGCACATGTGCTGTCTGCTGGCTGGGATGTTTGAGGGGGCCCCTTTGCCTCCCTCTGGGATGGGCAGCAGCCCCCTGCCCAGATGCCAGGGAGCCTCAGGTGATGCTGATGGGTGCTGCAGCATCAGGTTGTGTGGGGATGGGAGCCATGGGGAGCATCCTGGCGGCACAGACACAGGACCCATGGGGCAACCACAGACTGTGTCGCTGCTCCACTGAGTATCTCTGGACTGGCTGCTGTGGGCTGTGTGCACCCCAGCTCCATGCACCCACCACGGGGGTCCCTGGCAGTTGGATGGGGGTGCTCTGGGTCTCTTTAAGAGGGTTCAGGTCTGGGGAGGTGAGCCAGGGCCACCAGAAAGCAGGAGGGTGAGCTCATGGCAAAGCTGCCTCAGTCATGTGGAGCAGCCACAGCTGTCGGTGATCTTGGGCCGTGGGACAGAGGGGCAGGAGGCATAAAGCGTCGTGGCCAGCAGAGCTGCTGGGAACCAGGGCTGGGGGCTCTCTGCCTGTGGGGGTGAGGAGCAGAGGCTGCATCCTAGACAGGGCTGTGCACTGCAGGCAGACATGGAGCTGGACGTGCAACGGGCCAAGGAGCTCATCGAGCAGAAGCTGGCAGAGGAGGAGGAAGAGGAGAAGGAGAAGGTGAGTCCATAGGCCTGGGGGACCTGCCTGGGCTGCGGCAGAGACCCACCTTGTGCTATGTCCATCCTTAGGGACTCAGGGATGAGGAGGCTGGCACTGACCGTGCCATCCTGTGTGGTGCAGCAAAGTGACCAAGGGCTCTCAGGGACATCAGGTTCCTGTCCCAGGAGCTCTTGCCTGTGGGGCAGAGCTGAGAACCAGGCAGGTGCCCAGCTTGACAAGTAGCACAAGCCCAAAGGCTGCTGCTCCTCTAGACCTCAGTAGCAAGCAGTAGCTGTGCCCAGAGCCACTTCCACTGGTGGGCTGAGGACAGAGGTGGTGGGGCTGCCCGTGCCCAGCCAGGACCATGCAGCACCTCCGTGCCCATGCAGCGACACAAATGCGATGGCGCCCGGGAGCCACCAGCCGTGGAGCGGATGAACACACCTGAGCTGGAGGAGGAGAAACGCCACGGCCTCAGGAACCGGGGCATCGAGGCGATCAAGGTGAGGGGGGCAGAGTTTGAGGGGGTGGTGGGTGCCTGGACACAGTGAAGGCAAACTGGATACTGTGGGTCCCCCGCAGGGCCAGGAGCGGGTGCGGAAGAGCTCGGTGGACCTGCGGCGGGAGATCATTGATGTGGGGAGCATCCAGCGCCTCATCGAGCTCCGCAAGCAGCGCCGGCAGCGCCGGGAGGAGCGGGCGGCCACCCCCGAGCCCACACCGCCGCCGGAGCCCTTAGAGATCGTAGGTCAGGGGGTCCCAGGGGACAGGAGGGCGGCTGCTGGGATCGGGGCTGGAGGTCCCATGGGCCAGCCCCCGGGTCACCCTGCCAGATGGGCACCTCCCGTGTGGTGTCCCCTCTCCTGAGCCCGCACGGTGGCCCAGCCCTGAGCCTGTCCCGTTGCCAGGAGGGTCCCGTGGAGCCAGAGACCTTCCTGCGAGCCGCCGTCCAGGGCAAGATGCACATCATCGAGAAGTTCCTGGCAGACGGTGGCTCCCCCAACACGTGTGATGAGGTAGTTGTTCCCTACGGCCACCGGCCACCCCACACCGTGCCCCCCTGTGGCAGGATGGGATGGGGCTTGGGGCACGTCTGGGATTGGCTGAGGAGGATGGGTCCATGACCAGCGCGGTGCCTCGTCCCCGCAGTTCCACCGCACGGCCCTGCACCGCTCCTCGCTGGAGGGACACACGGACATCCTGCAGAAGCTGCTGGACAGCGGGGCCACTGTTGACTTCAGGGACCGGGTGAGAGGGGATCCTGCTCCTGGCTCTGAGACGCTCCGAGCCTCCGGGCTTGGCACTGTCAGAGAAACGGCAGGAGTGGGGTCCCCGGTCCCGAGGTGGTGGTGGGCAGGGGTCTCACAGGGGTCAGCCCTGACACAGGGATCGGCTGAGTGGGGGCACGGGCACAGGGTGGGGATATCCCTCACCATGGCTCTGTGCACCCAGCTGGACTGCACCGCTGTGCACTGGGCCTGCCGGGGTGGGCACCTGGATGCTGTGAAGCTGCTGCAGGACCGCGGGGCAGACCTGAACGTGAAGGACAAGGTGCGCAGAGCTGTGGCAGGGGCACGGGCATGTGCTGGGGAATGAGGTGTTAGGTTAGCAGGCATGGGTGCTGATCCTCTCTGCTGTTCATCTCCTTTCCCTCTCAAGCTGCTCAGTACCCCCCTCCACGTGGCCACCCGGACAGGGCACCCTGACATCGTGGAGCACCTCATCCACTGCGGGGTGGACATCAATTCCCCTGACAGGGTGAGTGCTGCAGCCATGCAGCCAGCACTAAGGGAGCAGCACTGATCCCTCCTCCCTTGGTTGACCCGTTCAGGAGCAGCCAGCACCAGTGGGGCACGTCTGGACACACATATCACCCCCTCTGAGGTGCTGGCAGCCGCAGCCAGGGCTGAGGCAGACACCATCCTCCTCCCTGTCCTCATGGGGAGGTGGTGTGCTGGGGCTAGGACCAGTGCCGGGGCCAAGCAAGGTGTCCCTGGTGCTGACCCCGATCCCCAGCCAAGCTACATCTCTCTCAGGAAGGCGACACGGCACTGCATGATGCCACACGGCTCAGCCGCTACAAGATCATCAAAATGCTGCTCCTGCACGGGGCTGACATGATGGCCAAGAACCAGGTGAGCTGCGAACCAGCACTGGGGCTGTTTGCTGCCCCACCGTGTCACACCACCCTGGCTCCAGCGTTTCCCTGCCTGCTCTGCAGGCTGGCAAGACCCCGACAGACCTGGTGCAGCAGTGGCAGGTGGACACACGCCAGGCACTGGAGACCAAGGAGCAGCCACAGGATGGGATGGAGATTCCTGCGTGACGGCACCAGGCAGGGACAAGGGACCGGGCTGGGCTCCAAGGAGCAGGATCCTGCCAAGACTTGTCCATGTCAATAAAAGCCAGCAAAGAGCAGTGTTTGTCTCCATGGGGCTGGGGAAGCTGGGTGGCTGCGGAACTGCTTATCCAGCAGCATGTAAGTGCCCTGTCTCCTAGCACAAGGACAACATGGGGCCAGGACACAACTGGTTCAATGGTGGGACTCCTTCCTGCAGGAAACCCTGCTTGCTCACAGTGGTTCAAAGTCCCACTTGAGCAAGCTCAGCAAGGACAGCTACATCCCAGGCAGCACAGGATGGGTCTACACTGTGCTGGAGGCTGGCATTGCACCAGAGAGCAGCAGTCGTATCCCTGCCGGGCAGCCACTCCATGGGGCTGGATGGCTTCCCTGCTGGCACCATCCCCAGGTGTAGACAGTGGCCCCTTTGCAGGCTGGGTACTCCTGCCAAGTGCAGTGCTCATAGTTCCCAATGTAGAAACACTCCTGCTCTCCCATTTACAAGAGGCCCCACACCAACACCCAAGGCAGGGAAAACCTGCCCACAGCCCCTGGACTCCTTCAGTATCTGATACCCCTGGCCCTGCAGCCCAGCCCCACAGGTTGCAGAGGGATGGCTGCCAGGGCTGGCAAGCAGAAGGGAAAGCGGAGCTGGGGTAGCCAGGGCTCACCCGGCAGGGTGCTGAGCTCCCGTGGACAGCCCCTGGAGTGGGCGAGAGCATCTTGAGCTCACCCTGTACCACCCCCTGTGTCATCTGCCCATCTGGGTTACGGGTCCCTCACGTGCCCTGTCAAACATTAACAGCCCCTCAGCAGGGCCAGCAGCAGCACCAGCCATGGCGCTCAGCACCCGCCTCTCCTCTATCCTCCGTCCTGTGCTGGCAGCTCTGCGCTGGGCAGCCTCGGGGCAGCGCCGGGAGCTCAGCACCCCGCAGGGACCAGGGCGCTCGCTGGACCTTGGTGGCATCTTCCCGCCCCTCGCTACCCCCTTCTCACCCACACAGGAGGTGGACTATGCCCGGCTGGAGGGGAACCTGCACCGCTACGCCAGCATCCCCTTCCGAGGTAAGCGCTGCCCCTCTCTGAGCAGGCTCCTGTGGCAGGGGCTGTTGGCAGCGTGCAGGCAGCCCGCCGGCTTCCAGGGGATGCTCAGCCTCCAGATGGACTTTGCTCTGGGGCTGGCAGCCCCTCGGGTACCCACCTAGGGCCCTTTGCATGGCACGTGCCCAGGCACATGTGTGTGCCCTTGCACACCAGTGCGTGCTTGCATGCATGATCTGCACGTGCAGGCTTGCACGCACCCTCCACACATAGCTGTATGCTTGCACCTGCCCTCTGCACACCCACACTGATTCTGTGCCATGGGATGTGTATCCATTGATTGCTCAGGATGGATGGATGAGAGGGGCTGCAGGAAAAGTCTGGGAGTCACAGGCATGTGGCCCATGGTTCTCCCCTCTTCTCATCAGGTTGTGAGCCCAGGGCAGTGGGAACAGAGACAGGAGAGGGCACACTGCAGGCTGCAGAGCCGTGCCTGGGTGCACAGCAGTGAGGAGGGCAGTGAGTGTGACAGGATCACCCTGCATTCCCCGCTCCCTTGAAGCCTTTATGTGTCCATAGCGCTGGCAGGGTCCCAAGGAAGGGGCCTGTGTGCCACAATCGGGAACAGAGCAGCAGAGTGTGGCTGTGGGCACCAATAAATGTCTTGCTAGTGGTGCTGTGTGCGGCGGTCACTGGGGATGGAGGCAGGCAGGCAGTGTGCTCAACAGAGCACACACAGCACACTCTGCCCTCCCTGTACCTGTGTCTCAGGGCTGGTGGTGCTGGGCTCCAACGGGGAGTACCCCTACCTGGCACCCCAGGAGCGGCTGGAGGTGGTGAGCTGCGTGCGTCGGGCTCTGCCCAGGGACCGCCTGCTGCTGGCCGGCTCGGGCTGTGAATGTGAGTGCTGCTGTGGGCTGTGTGGGGCTGTGTGTGCCTCCCAAGGCAGCCCTGACCCCTCCACCTCCTCCCCAGCCACCCAGGCCACTGTCCAGCTGACCCTCAGCATGGCAGAGGCAGGGGCTGATGTGGCGCTGGTCGTGACACCCTGCTACTACCGGGGAGCCATGACCAGCGCTGCCCTGGTCCAGCACTACACAGAGGTGAGTCAAGGCCTGCCAGCAGCATAAGCTGGAGCAGCAGGATTGGGAGTGCATCCTGCACATCTCCAGCCCACCCCAGCTGTTGAGCATGGCCTGGCTGCCTGCAGGTTGCCGATGCATCCCCCATCCCAGTGGTGCTCTACAGCGTCCCTGCCAGCACTGGCCTGGACCTACCCCTGGAGGCTGTTGTCACCCTGGCTCAGCACCCCAACATCCTCGGGATCAAGGACAGCGGTGGGGATGTGAGTGGGGCAGGGCTGTCCCAGGGCTGGCTGCCACTAAACCTGGCCCCAAGCTGGGAACAGGGAGCTGAAGGTGCCAGCAGCAGCCCTGCAGTAAGGGGAGAGGGTGATGCTAGAAAGGCCACAGTGCATCTCTCCCCAGATCACCCGCATCGGGCTGACGGTCCACAAGACACGGCAGGAGGATTTCCAGGTGCTGGCAGGATCGGCTGGCTTCCTGCTGGCCAGCTATGCCCTGGGTAGGTGCTGCTGCCCCTGTCCAGTGGGGGCACAGGGAGCTGCAACGGGGGCACTGGTGGGGACTAGCAGCCAGGCAGGGGGAGGCAGGCCATGGGCAGCTATGGCAGGTCAGTGCTGGCTACCATGGTGTGCCGAGCTGACTGCCAATGTGCCCTGGTGTCCCCAGGTGCCTCTGGGGGGGTCTGCGCCCTCGCCAACGTCCTGGGGGCCCCGCTGTGCCAGCTTGACCGCCTGTGCCGTGAGGGCCACTGGCAGGAGGCCCGTGAGCTGCAGCACCGGCTCATTGAGCCCAACACGGCGGTGAGCAGTTGGGATGCTGAGGAGTGCCAGGACATGGCATAGCTGGGGGGGGGCAGAAAAGGATGGAGGTCCCCGTGGCTGGGGTGTGGAGCAGTGTTCCAGGAGGGACAGCACCCAGTTGGCATGCTAAACTAGGCTGGATGTGGCATGGTGGGAAATGCCAGCCCTGCCATGCCAGGAACAGCGTGTCCACTGGCAGCAGGCACCTACCTGACCCCTGTGGGAGCCTTGCCGGTTATTTATAGACAATGATGAGAAGAGCTGCTCCTCCCAGGTCCCCCACCCCACTGCAGTGTGGCCCATGACTGCTGCAATGAGCCTGCCCGTGCCATAGGGATGCTCCCCAGCCTTGCAGACCCACATGGGGAGGGCAGGAGTGATGGCAAGCAAGGAGCAGGGTCAGCAGGAGCACGTTGCCCTGTCCCATGAGCACCAGCCAGCCCCTGCACCCTCCCTCCTGCAGGTCACCCGCCGGTTTGGGATCCCAGGGCTGAAGAAAGCCATGGAGTGGTTCGGCTACTACGGGGGTCCCTGCCGCGCACCCCTGGCTCCACTGAGCCCTCCTCAGGTTGAGGAGCTGAGGGGCACCTTCAGTGCAAATGGCTGGTTGTGAGGGGTACCCCCTGCCCCTTCTTGTGCTGGGGAGGCACAGGAGCCAGGGACACCCCAGGAGGGGGTGGGGACACTTGGACATGGCCAAGAGAAAGCCACCCATGTCACTCCTTCCTGCTGGGCAGGGCGGGTAGAGGAGGGACACCAAGCACCCCGTGGCCACCCTTGCACACCCGCCAGCGCTCAGGGTCCCACCATCCCCACCTGGGAAGGGATGGATCCTTGCACCATGAGCCAGGAATAAACCTGCTGCCCCATTCTGTGTGCTGTCCTGCCCGTGCAAGCAGCCTCCCACTCCGGCCCCTGCTCCCAGCAAAGAGGACACAGCCTGCGCGTTTGGCAACGTGGTTTACTCAGCTGAGGCCTGTGCAGGCAGCAGCACAAGGCAGGGTCATGGCAAGGCACGGGACCGATGTGGGCAGAGACTGGCAGGGAAGGCAGAGCCCCTGCAGCCCAACATCGGGCTACGAGGGCTGCTGGGACCCCCCCACCAAGTCAGACCACACCGGGGCGAGGGTGAGCACGCAGGGGGAGATGGAGGATGCATGCAGAGGGCAAGATGTGGAGCTGTGCACTCCCTGCCCACCCTGCCTGCTCCTTCGCCATGCCCCTATCCCCACCCACCCTGCCCAGGCCCCCTGCTCCAGCCCTGCTCATGCCCCTCATCCCAGGCTCTGTTGGACCCTGCTCCTTGCCCACCATGCCTCCAGCCCTCCCCCAGTGTGCAGCAGGCATGGCCAGGCTGGGTGTTCCCTGATCCTCCTTCTTAGGGATACTGCTGCAGATGTCCCCAAGGCACAGGGATGCATGGGGCACAGCCCATCACCTGGCCCCAAGAGGAGGCTAGGTCCTTTTGGGGCACCATGTCACCCTGCCCAGGCAAGCTGGAGGATGGTCAGTCATCTAGAATGTGCACAGGCCACATGGTTCCCACCCTGCCTCGAAACCAGGGTAGTGAAGCAGGCCAGGAGCTGCCTCCCTGTGAGCACATAGTCCAGCCAGCAACTCCCAGCCAAGGCACCCCAGCAGTGGGGTCACGACTCAGCCCCTACAGCCCTGCTCCATCCTTTGCAGCAAGCCAGCAGCCTCAGTGCTCCACAGTCTTCCTGAGGGCAGAGGAGCGAGTCCTGGCCACCCTGTCCCTGTGCTGCTCCAGCAGGTGCCAGGGCTATAGCCAGAGAGAGAAGGCACCACGGCTGCCCTGGAGCACTTGGGTGGAAGGGATCCCCCCAGCCACAGGGTTTCAGCAGGGGGACTTGGTAGAGACAGAGGGCAAGGGGGCACCCAGCAGTGCCACATCCCTGCTCTGGGGATGGCAGGGCTAGCTGATGCCCAGTCTGGGGGTCCCTCTGCAGTGGGAGGGGGTGTGGGGTACAGTCATGCTGTCAGGTTGTGGGCAGACTTGGAGGCACCCTGGGCCCTCTGGATGACAGCCGCGCACTTCTCCCTCCGCAGCAGCTTGTTGTTCTCAAAGAAGCCCTCATTGCGGGGCACCCCATGGGAGCCATCGGGGAAGGTCAGGAGACCTGGGAAGGGGAAGGAAGGGTTGGGAGTGAAGGGGCAGAGAGCACCCACTGGGGCTAGAGGGACAGAATGGGAGAAGCTGGACGGGGCCATGCTGAGCTGGGCACTCACCAAAGCCATACACACGCCCGCCTTTGAACTCGCCCTCAAAAGTCATGTTGTCGCAGCGGGTGAAGACGCCGACGCCGTTGAACTTGCCCTGCACAAACTCCCCCTCGTACCTGTATGAGAGTTGCCCCTGAGGTAGCAGCTCCCCGTGGCAAGGGGGGATGCCCACGGGAGTGTACACAGGGGTGCCACGCTCACCTGGAGCCGTCAGAGAAGGTGAGCACGCCGCAGCCGTGGAACAGCCCGTTCTCAAAGTGCCCCACGTAAGCGGTGCCGTCAGAAAACGTCAGCTGCCCAACACCGTGCCTGCGACCTAGGGCGAGGGCAGAAATGGGCAGTGCAGGATGGATGGAGGCAGGACCTGCCCCAGCGTGGTGCTGAGCAAGGACACAGGCACTGCTCGGCCACCAGCCCAGGCAGCACCATCCCCTCCTGCCCCATCTCACCTTCCTTCCACTCGCCGCGGTACTCCTCCCCATTGGAGTAGGTGAAGGAGCCTTTGGTGAGAGTCATGGCGACAGCCTCCGGCAGCGCAGGGCAACAGCTGGCAGGGAGAAGTGCGGAGGGTGGCTGCTGCGCAGGGGGAGGAGGCCGGCTTACACAGAGCCCCCGCATCCCCTCTGCTCGCAGAGAGGCACGTTTGTGCCGTGGGGCAGACCACAGATGAGGAGGTGCCCCCAGGACACAGCCGCCCTGCCCTGCCTCTGAAACCCCAGCCGCCAGGTTCGGGTTGCTGTCTGCCCTACTGCGGGGCTCAGGGCGATGTGAACCCACGGGGGTCATAGCCCAGTGAAATGTGAGCGAGTGGCAGCAGAGGAGCGTGGCAGGAGTTGGATGCATCCAGCACAGCTCCCTGGCAGGACCTGAAGGGTTCTGCACTGCAGCAGGCTCAGGCCAGAGGCTGCTCTCAGTTCTGCTGGGACAGTCCCAGGGAGAAACAGGCATTCTGGTGCTTGTCAGATTATGCTTGGTATTGGCTCTTCGAGAGAGAGAGCAAAGAGCTTGTGGCATTTCCAGCTCTAGCATCAAAGATGGGCAGATCATAGAATCATAGAATGGTTTGGTTTGGAAGGGACCTTAAAGCTCATCCAGTTCCAACCCGCTGTCACAGACAAGGACACCTTCTGTGAGACCAGGTTGCTCAAAGCCTCATCTAACCTGGCCTTGGACACTGCCCGGGATGGGGAATCCACAGCTTCTCTGGGCACCCTGTGCCAGTGCCTCAGCACCCTCACAGTAAAGGATTTTTCCTAATGCCTAATCCAAATCTACTCCCTTGCAGTTTAAATCCATGTCTGGCTCACCGCTGGGATGGAGCAGCTACTGCTCCTATGAGGGACGGCAGAGAGAGGACTCAGAGGCTCCAGGGACTTGCTTGGTTACCACAGGGTTTGCAAACCTCCCTGCTGGCAGCAAGCAGCCCCCAGAGGTCTGCACACCCCGCAGGTGCAGTCACACAGCACAGCTCTCCCCAGCACACAGGGAATGCACCAGCCCCGAGACAGCCTCGCAAATGGGCTGGGGGCTGCCTCTCCAGCGCCTCCTGTGATGGGAAGGGGCTCCCCACTTCCAAAGGAGGTATCCCTGCTCACACGGGGCTGCACGTCTCCGGAGATGGGTGGTGAGCCACGCTAACCAGCTGGACACGGCACTCGGGAGCACAGCAGGGAGCTGGCAAGGGCTTTGTGTCCGGAGCAGAAATGGCCCCCAGCCAAGGCGAGCAGCGACTGCACAGTGCTCCCTGCTGATGGCAGAGAGCGGGAGCTCAGCTCCAGCTCCCCAGCCTGCAGCCTGCCCAGCGCCTCCGGGGTTGCCTCCAGCGGGGCCAGGAGCAGGAGAGTGGGCTGCTGGGGGCTGTTAATGTCTACGGCAGGGGAGGGCTCCCCCGACCAGCACGGCCTGTGCCTGGACCGGCGACTTCATCCAGGGCATGGGCAGTATCTGCCCCTGGGCAACGCAGGCTGCCCAGCTGCATGTGCCTGCACTGCCACCCAGGGTGATGCACCCACACCCGCTGTGTCCGTGCACCCAGAGCTGATGCACCCACACCCGCTGTGTCCGTGCACCCAGAGCTGATGCACCCACACCCGCTGTGTCCGTGCACCTAGAGCTGATGCACCCACACCTGCTGTGTCCGTGCACCCAGGGTGATGCACCCACACCTGCTGTGTCCGTGCACCCAGAGCTGATGCACCCACACCCCGCTGTGTCCGTGCACCCAGGGTGATGCACCCATACCCCACTGTGTCCGTGCACCCAGAGCTGATGCACCCACACCCCGCTGTGTCCGTGCACCCAGGATGAGTGCCGAGGGGCGTTGCGGACAGGCCGGTCCCGCTCACCTGGCTATGCGCTCGCCGCCCGCACCGCTGCCCACCGGGGTCCCGCCGAGGGGCGGTGGCACGGCCACCTCCCGTGCCAGCTCCCCGCCAGCAGGACGGTGCCACGCCACCAGCGTCCATCCCCGCCCGTCGTTGGCTGTCTCCACGGCAACCGCTAGCAACGCGGCTGCTCATTGGCCTCCTTAGCAGCACACCCTCGCCGGCCGCCATCTTTGTATGGGGAAAAGAGGTCTCCTCCCTGGGCGTGTCAGCAGAGGGGCAGCGCCCTGCCGCCATCTTTGTGAAGGGCAGTGGAAGACGTTGTCGCTGCGGGCGGCCATCTTTCTGTGGGGCACGAGAGTCAGTCCCCTACGGTGGGGCCGGCGGACCCCAAAGAGCCAAGCGTGGGGGGCTCCCGGCCCGCCCCGGCCCGCCCCATCCGGTGAACGCCCGGTGTGGGCGTGGTGGGGGGCGGAGCAGCCCCTGGGACGCGGTGACGCGAGCGGAAGCGGCAGGCGCGGGTGTCGCGGCGGGGCCGGGCCGGGCGGGCGCGATGGACGAGACGAGCCCGCTGGTGTCTCCGGAGCGGGCTCAGGGCCCCGACTACGGGCTGCCGGGGGCGGCCGTGCGCACCCTCCCGCCCGCCGCACCCCCGCCGCCGCCGCCGCCGCCTTCCCCTCCCGGCTCCCCCGGAGGCCGCGACCGCGAGCGGCAGCCGCTGCTGGAACGCGGGGCGCGGGGCCCGGCGGCGGCGCAGGCCCAGGCGCAGGCCCAGGCAGCAGTGCAGGCTCAGGCCCAGGCGGCGGCAGCGGCGGCGCAGCGGGAGCGCAATGATTTCCCCGAGGACCCCGAGTTCGCGGAGGTGGTGCGGCGGGCCGAGCTGGCCAGCGAGCGCGGCATCTTCCCCGAGCGCATCTCGCAGGGCTCCAGTGGCAGCTACTTCGTCAAGGACCCGCAGGGGGTGAGCCGGCCCCCGAGGCTAGCGGGTTGAGGAGCGGTGCTGGCTGGGAGAGGGGTGCGCCCAGGGCAGATGTGGGTGCCGGCCCCGGCGTGGCCGGGCTCCTAGGAGCGGCTGGAGCTGCCCAGGGGAGAAGTGTGGTGGGACCGGCAGCGAGAGTGGGGGGCAGCTGGGCTCGAGTGCTGCTTCAGCCTCTCCTGTGGCTCTCGTACCCAAGGAGGGTCACCCGCTGCCCCAGGCCCGTGCATCAGCATCTCATGACCATGGTGACGCCAGCCCTAGGGCTGTGTGGTTGATATAATCAAGGCAAAGTCCTCAAATTATAGCTGGTCTCCTGTAGGTCTTGGTGGCTACGTGGCAACCGTCTCCATGCCACTCGCTGGATGTGTGTGCAGCACGGGGTGGCTTGTCTTGTGACCTGCAGCGCCCAACCCCAATTACTTGAGCTGTTGCTGCTTCCCGTGACTCCCTGGCTGCATGTGTGCTGAGATGCTTCCTGGGGAGCAGGACTGGGCTCCCCGGTCTCTGGTGTGTCCCAGTTTTCCTGCCCCTGGTGGAGCCTGTCTCGTGGGAGCAGTGGCAGACAGCCCCAGCTGAGCTGGAGCAGTGCACGCTTCCTCCTGCCACCCTCCTACTCCTTCCCATTGCCTAATATGAGATGTGACATCTCTGGGGTGGTGGCTGGGTGAGCAGCGCAGAGGCTGCCTGGCTGTGGGAGATGTGAACTTGCTGAAGCCTGGTGGAGGGGGTGTGTGAGGAGCAGAAGCCTCTGTCCTCCTGGCCATGTCACCTGGCAGGTCCCTGCTGTCAGTGAATGTGGTGTGTAACTGGTTTCTGTGGCTGCTGCCCAGAGTCACCAATGCTTCCCTGCTGCTGGCATGAGAGAGTGCAGTGCCCTGCTGTTGTGGGCAGGGGTGAGGCCATTGGTGGGGTGAGAACTTCCATCTTGTGTGTCGGCTTTCCTCTCAGCTTCTGAGCTGTACCAGCTAGGATGTACTTCCCCAGCCCTGGTGGATGTGGTTACCTCTGGGCTGGTCTGGCTCCCTCTGCCTTGCTGCTGGTGCCAGGGCAGGCCTGTTTTCCCTGCCAGTGCTGCTCTTGGCATAGGTCTGTCTGGAAGGGGATGCTGTGCTGCCAGGCCTCTGGCCTCCACCTTTATACTGTCCATGGCTGGCTGGACCTCACTCTACTGGACTCTGCTCTATGGAACACCAGGCTCCGTGCTGCCAGAGCTTCCAGGAAGCTTTTTGCAGGCTCATATCCAAGGACATGTTGGCAGTTGTGCGCCTTCAAGTGTGGCTGATGAGGGGATGGCTTTCCTGCCTGCTCAGGGAAAGTGGCTTCTCCGTGTGATCATGGGATGTCTGAAGTGGCCCTGTTCCTTCAAACCCTTCCTCTTCCTGATGGGCAAAACATTGTTCCTGCCTGCCGTAGCCTGGCTTCTGGTGATGGTAGACTGGGATTGCACTGGGATCTCCTGCTGAGGTGTTCTGCTCCCTTTTCCTCCAGTCAGTTTGAGATCACCTCTGTTCTGTGGATTTTGGAGCCAGAGAAGGGATCGATATCCCCCTCCTTCCCCTGCATGGATGTAGTGAGCAGGAGCGAGCAGTAGTTCTCCCCAGCCATCCAAAGGTCACTGGGATGTTTACCAGGGAACAGCATTATCGCTGGTATCTTTTGGGACAAAGGAGGGTTTTTCCAGGTACATGAGCCAGGTATGAAGGCCTTTGGGCAGCACCCTGCTCTCATTGGATGGGGCACTGCCTGAGGAAGGGTCTCTCATTGGTTCTGTGGGGGTCTGCCTGGGCCCAGGAGCTGGTCATTGCCCTGGTGAAGGAGGCACAGTCTGAGTGTCCCCACTGTGGGCTGGCTTGGGGGGGAATGTTCTGACTCTGCCAATTGCCTTGAGTCAGCTCTCCTCTCTCCTCCTCACAGAAAATCATTGGTGTCTTCAAGCCCAAGAACGAGGAGCCCTATGGGCAGCTGAACCCCAAGTGGACCAAGTGGCTGCAGAAGTTGTGCTGCCCATGCTGCTTTGGGAGAGATTGCCTTGTCCTCAACCAGGGTTACCTGTCGGAGGCGGGTGCCAGCCTGGTGGACCAGAAACTGGAACTCAACATTGTTCCCCGCACAAAGGTGAGGGGATATGAAACCCTTGTCTTGGGGAGGCTGTGTGCTTCTGCACAGCTCTGCTTGCACCTTGGCTTGTGGCACTGCTGATCTTGCAGGTGTGTTGGGAGCTCTGGACTGGGACTGCCAAGCCATGGGTTCCTTGTTCTGGGCAGAGCAGTGGGAAATGCTGTCTTGGCTTTATCAGCCAGACCAGTGACAATTGCTCTTGCTGACATCTGCACTCCTCTCCCCCGAGGTGGTGTACCTGGCCAGCGAGACCTTTAACTACAGTGCCATCGACAGGGTGAAATCCCGGGGGAAGAGGCTGGCCCTGGAGAAGGTGCCAAAAGTTGGCCAGCGCTTCAACCGCATTGGTCTGCCACCCAAGGTATGGCTCTGGCCTCCGTGTCCGTCTGTCACTGCTTCCCCATCCCCTGTGACCTCCTGTAACACAGCCTCTCCTTTCTTCAGGTGGGCTCCTTTCAGCTCTTTGTGGAAGGCTACAAGGATGCTGACTACTGGCTGCGGCGGTTTGAAGCCGAGCCTCTCCCGGAGAACACCAACCGGCAGCTGCTGCTGCAGTTCGAGCGGCTTGTGGTGCTGGACTATATCATCAGGAACACAGGTAGGGATGCTGCCTGGCCTGGGACACTGCTCCTTCATGTCCTGCCAGCTGGAGAAAGGGGATGGGGGCAGGGGCTTGGCATCTCTTCCCAGCACCCAAACTTCCTCTTGACATCAGTTGGCAGTTGCCACCAGAGAGCAGGCTCTGGGTAGAACGTGGCTGCTGTGACAGCCTGCTGGAGAAATGCTCTGGCTGCTGGCCTGTGTTCTGGGAGATCTGGAACCACCATGGTACTGGGGTTTGCAGGGCTGACCTCTCTTTTGTGAACTGGGGATACGTGGACCTCTCCAGTCCCCAGGACTGGTTGTGTGTGGGTTGGTGTGGCTTCCCAGGCCTTCAGCAAGCTCCAGGGCTCTGGGGTCCAGTTTGGGCCTAAAACTGTTCTGTCTCACTTCTGGGTTAGAAGAGGAGTAACCTTCTGCCTGGCATGGTGCAGGCAGGCCCTGACACTGGTGGTTCTCTCTCCCTGCAGATCGGGGCAATGACAACTGGCTCATCAAGTACGACTGTCCCCTGGACAGCGCGGGCGTGCGGGTGAGCAGCTCTTACCAAGCAGGAGGGATGGGAATTCCCAGCTGGCTTGGGTTTCTGAGTGGGAGAGGGACTGTTTGTGCTGTGGGGTCGTCTTTCTGACCTGCGCTCTTTCCTTTCAGGACAGTGACTGGGTGGTAGTGAAGGAGCCCATCATCAAGCTGGCTGCTATAGACAACGGTTTGGCCTTTCCCTTGAAACACCCGGACTCCTGGAGAGCATGTGAGTTCCTCACGCTGTGTCAGGGCACACTGGTGAGCCATAGAACTCCATGCTCGGGCATCTTCTTTAAGGGCTGGAGAGGAGAGGGGTAGGGCTGTCTCTCTGCAAACCGCTGGGTTCACGGGTGACTCTGTCTCAGCAGGGGCTGTAGAAAGCGGGTACTGGACGCAGTGTCCCAGATGCAGGTGTTCTGTCACCCAGGGGCATGTGGGACTATCCTTTGCCTTCTCCAGCTCTAATGTCTCCTGCTTACTCCCACAGATCCATTCTACTGGGCATGGCTGCCCCAGGCCAAAATCCCTTTTTCACAGGAGATCAAGGACCTGATTCTTCCCAAGATCTCAGACCCCAACTTTGTCAAGGACCTGGAGGAAGATCTGTATGAGCTCTTCAAGGTGAGCTCAGGGAGCGGGTGAGGATGGCTTGGGAGGAAGAAAAGCTGGGGTGGTGTTGGGAAGCTCCCTGTCAAGGCTGCAGAGGACAGAAATGTGGCCAGGTTCCTGACTGTTCATAAGCTGAGGTATAGCTGGGTCATCCCTCTGCCAGGAGCTGAGGATTCAATGTGGGGAGAAGCAGAAAACCCATGGGACAAGAGGAGAGGCTTGCTTGGGGAATAGCCATCTCCTGCATGGCTTGAAGCAGCAGGTGGATCTTACTGTGTTCTCTCTCTTGCAGAAAGACCCTGGCTTTGATAGGGGACAGTTTCACAAGCAGATTGCAGTCATGAGGGGCCAGGTAAGCTGTGTGTAGGGAATGTGGATGGGTGAGGCACGGAGCCTTGTCCTGCCGGTGTGGCAGGTAGGGTGATGGGGTGGATGCTCTTTGTTGCTGCATCAGGGCAGCTCGGGCATTGCTCTGTTGTGCTGTACAGATCCTGAACCTGACTCAGGCGCTGAAGGATGGGAAGAGCCCCCTGCACCTGGTTCAAATGCCGCCTGTGATTGTGGAAACGGCACGCTCCCACCAGCGCACCACCAGTGAGTCCTACACGCAGAGCTTCCAAAGCCGGAAGCCTTTCTTCTCCTGGTGGTAGCCATGGGAGCCACAGGCAGGGCTTGGCTGCCTCGGACTGGCACTGCGAGAGGAGCTGGGCCACTGCTGGCTCCCGTGGCTGGGGCTCGACCTTCTGGGTTGAGTGCGGCTGGAGGAACCTGCAGCTGAACTGGAGGAGCCAGGCAGGTCGGGCACGGTCCCTCCTCAGCTCCGTTGGAGCTCAGTGCCCTGCCTGGGGCAGAGCCCAGGGGGAGGAGTGGGAATCCTCTGGGAGCTGTGGTGTGGCTGGGACTCTGCCCCTCCCTCAGCCTGCATGCTGTTCTGAGCACCCCTGCCTGGGGCTGGGATGAGCAGGCTGCCCAGACCAGTATCCATCCAGGCCTTTACACCAGCCACTGGCCCCTTTCCTTTCACACCGTGCTGGCTGCTGGGCTGGGAAGGCCTGTAGCAGGTTGTCCACCCCTCCCTTGGACTGAGGGTGTGCTTGTACTCCAGTGTCCCTCCTCTGCCCCAACCGTGTGCACGCTGCTTTCCTCAGGGGGAGTTCCTGCTGCCCACTGGCGCAGTGGGGACCACAATGAACGGCTGTTCTCTGGCTGGGGGCTCGAGGAGGGAAGGGATGAGGGACAACTCACAGGGCTGGCTTGGGTGCAGTTAGAAACAATGGGGAAAGAGGTGAGGTGTTGGCTTTTCCTTGCGAGGAACACATGGCCCTGGGAGGGGCTGTAGCTTGGAGCCACCCTCTACAGCTGGAGAGGGCTGAGGGTGGGTGCAAGCACTTTCTCCCCCTCTGCTACCCTGGTTCATCCCTTCTGCCAGGTCTCCATAGCTGCTCTTGCTTGGCTTTTGCCCCTGCTCTCAGCAAGCTCCCTGGCTGCTGTGCAGCCAGCATGGTGCCAGCCTTGTCTGTGCCTAGGGCCTCCTCAAGGGGTAGGGGACTTCTGGGGAAGGGCCAGCGTGGCTTTTCTGCTGCATGGGAGGGAGATGTGATGGGAGCATGGGGGAGGGGGGCCAGTGTGGGCTCCTGGTTGTCCTGGTGCTGACAATCCCACAGGCCTTGCTGTGAGGATGAGGCCTCAAGCCCCTCACTCCCCAAAAGTTACTGAGCTCATGTTGTATGAACAGCGCCAGGGCTGCTGTCTGTATCTGCTTGCCTTGAGCTGCAGCTTCTGCTGCCAGAGGAAGCTGGGGTTGGGGCTCAGTGTCCTGTTAGCTCATCTTTGGGAGTTGGGGGGAAATGAAGGCAGGTTGGGGATCTGCTGTTTGAGCCTGGGAGGAGGCTCAGCACTAGGGGTGCAAGCACAGGGCGTGCAGCAGCAAGACCCCAGCTTCCTGGCTAGGCCCAGCTGCATCTCCAACTGACCCAAAATGTATTGTTCTAATGCACTGTAGAAATGTATGTAATGTATTTAAACCATGCAGCCGTCTGAATAACAGAACTGCCGTTCAGCTGAATGCTTGTGTGTCTCTGCAGCGCCCTAGAGCAGGTCGGGGCTGGTCCCCTTGCACCAGGGCTGGTACAACAGTCTGGCCCAAGGTGCTACCACCCTGGGGAAAGGCGAGGGGACTGCAGGACCCAGCCCAGCCTCGTGCAGCCACCACTGTCCATCTTTTATTAACCATTGCAGCCTGTCCGTACACTTGGTGTCCTCACAGGTCCTGGCACCCGCTGTCCAGCAGCCCTGCACCTTCTCAGTACGTCAGCCCGGTGCTGCTGCACGGACCCTCCGGCTCCTCCGCGATCCTGCGGGGAAGGGGCATCTGTTAATGGCGCGGCCCCGCTGTGCCTGCCCCTGTCCCCACCGCGCCGGTGCGCACCTACCGCAGGTGGCCGAAGCGCCGCAGGGCCCGCGCCATCCCGCCGCCTGGCTGTGCCGGTTGCCGTCGCCGCAGCCGCCGCAGGGCCCGCGCCATGCGCCGCTGGCCCCCGTACCGCCATACGAGGCGGGCGCGCTCCTCGGGCCGCTCGGCCCCGCCGCTCTGGAACAGGCTCCGCAGCTCCGGCAGCCCCACACCCTGGAAGATGTTGGCCGAGGCCCGCTTGCGGCCGCGGGCTGCAGGCGGTGCCCGCCCCGGAGGGTCGCTCACCACCGAGGCCGGCGTGCCCATGGCCTCGGCCGCTGCGGGTACCGCAGGGACGGCGTCAGGCTCCGCTCCCGGTCGGCGTCCCGCGGCGTCTGACGCGGCTGCCCGGTAAGGAAGGACGCGGCGCGGCGGCAGGGAGCGGGCGGGCCGCGGCGCCGGGCAGGAGGCCAGCCGCGCGGGCGGGGCCGCTCCGGGACGCGGGAGGCGCCCAGCTCGGGCCGGCGCACGCAGGGCCGGTCCCGCCCTGCCGGTGCCCGGGGCGCTGGGCCCCGCCGTGCCCCCGTTTCCGTCGCTCTCACAGACCTGGCGGTGGCGGCCGGACGCGGCTCCGCGGGGTTGCGGCTGCGCTGCCGGGGCCGCTCCGCTCCGCGCCGCTTTACCAGGGTCCCGCCGCTGCCCCGCGCCGCTCATTCACCCGCCGCGCCGCCAATCCGCTCCCGCCTCCCGCTGCCAGGGCCAATCGGAGCCGAGGGGCGCGGCAGCACCGCCCATCCTTCGAGCGAGGCCACGTGGCGCGAGTGACGTCAATAGGCGGGTGAGCGCGGCCCCGCCCCCGGGTGGAGCCCCAGTGTACGTCACACCGAGAGGGAATCCCGGGTGACGTAGAGGGGAGCCCCGGCGCGCGCCCCTGATCCGGCCGCAGCGCGGGGTCCCTGTGCCGCTCCCCCACGGCCCCGCCGCCTCTTCCCGCGCCTGCTCGGCAGCGGGACGGCACGGGACGGGAGGTGCGCGGCAGCTCCCGCCCGACGGCAGCGGCAGTGGAATCCGCTGCCGGGTGAGGGTGTCCGGTGGGCAGGCGGGAGGCGGGGCGGAGAGGAGCGGAGGGGAGAGGCAAGAGGCCCCGCGCGGGGAGGACCGTTAAGCGCCAGATGTTTGGCAGCGGCCGCGGAGGAAGTCGCTGCCGGAGCCCTGAGCCCAGCCCGAGCAGCGCCGGGCAGTCAGGGCCGCGCCATGGCCCGCCCGGCTCCCCCGGCAGTACCGCCGCCTCCGGGGCCGCTGGCCCGCGGCTCGCTCAGCCTCCACCGCGCCTACCTACGGAGCCCGCTGGGCCTGCTGCGCCTCGGGCAGCTGGCGCTGGGTGCTGCCTTCTGGGTGACGGTGGCGGCTCACAAGTACGAGGGGGCGGCCCACTTCGCACTCTTCGCTGCCGTCCTGGTCTGGCTCCTCACCCTGGCCCTCTTCGGGCTGACCCTGCTGGGGCGCTGGACCGTGGTGCCCTGGCTGGGCTCCCGCTGGCTCCTCACCAACCTGGTGCATGACCTGGCGCTGGGAGTGGGGCTTTATGTGGCCGCCACTGGCATCATGGGCTACAAGGCTGGGCGGAAAAGCTACTGCAACCTGCCGGGCTACAGCCAGCGCTGCCTCTACGGTGCCTACCTGAGTGCCTCTGTCTGCGGGGGCATCGCCGCCTGCCTGTACCTCTTCTCTGGGCTCTACTGCCTGTCACGACGCTGCCGGGATGAGCGCGACATCATCTGACACCCCACAGCACTCTCCTTCTCCTCGCCTGCAGACAGAGCGCAGCGCCCTTCTGGGACAAAGTGACCCTGATGCCTCATCCCCTCCTGGCTGACTGCACCGCGCTTCCTCCAGAGGCTCCTGCACAGACGGATGGACAAATAGAGGCCTTCCCCAAGCCTAGCTTCTCCTGCATCACACCAAGACAACGTGGAGCTCCAGCCACTGCATAGGCCCCTCTCCCACCCCTGGACAGATGTTGGCTATTGCAAGTGGAAGGACCCAAGTGGAGAGTTCCTCAGAAGGACACCAGTTTCTGGGAGCCCTCCAGGGCCCCTGCCCAACTCCCCTGGCCTCAGCCTTACAGATGCTGCATGCTCAGGTGGGTGCTGACCTATCCCTGTGGCAGAGGGGACTGGCCTAGGGGTGCTGAGCAGGGGGCAGTAGTGTGTAGTGGGGGTGGGTAGGTAGAACTGCCTCCCATACGGCCTTCCAGCAGCCCCCTCTCACCATTCCCAACTGCACAGCGCCTCCACAATTCTCTAATGGAGGCTCTGATCTCGGCTTCCCCAGCCTGGGCCCCTCCTCCTGTCTGGTCTGAACATGTCTCCCGTCCTGCTGGAGCACCGCGGGGTTCAGCCCCTCCTGCTCTGCACTTTTGGGGGTGTGAAAACACCCAGGTCCTGCACAGCCTGACCCACTGTCACCTCGGACCCTCGACATGCTGTTGTGCTTGGGGCTGAGCCCACACAGAACAGCACGGCCTCCATCACTGCGGGGTGAGGGGAAGGGTGGGCAAGGCCATTGTGTGGTCCAGCCTTGGGGTTCATACTGCCCCAGGATGGGGATGGATGCCCCTGGGGTTGAAGGGAGTAGGGCAAAGGGTCGTTCTCTCCCTCTGCCCTCCTGCAACGAGGTTCATGGCTCTGAGCCACCAAGGCCTGGCTGCTCCAACCAGGACAGGCACAGCCTCACCAGTGGCACTCAAGACGGGCTTGCAGCCCTGCCTGGCTCCATGGCACTTGGTTTATCATCCCAGAAAACTCCTGTCGGGACAATCTGGCTCCATTCTGGGCCCTGAACTGCCTGGAGACCATGGCGAGGCAGAGGAGTAGGATGATCACGGCAGCATGGCAGCACCGGACGGCTGCTGGCACTATGGCTGCAGGTGAGCTGGGGCCGGGCACTGTGGGAACAGAGCCTGTCCTGGGCAACAGAAGAGGATGCCAGCAGCGGGCCAGCCCATCCCTGGATCAGCCTCCTCAGCCCACAGGGTGCCAAGCCCTGAGGAGGCCCTGTGGGGCTGGCTGGAGCAATGGGCAGCCAGAGACTGGGAACTTTTGGAGGAGCAGGGGCTGCCCTGCCACAAGCCCTCCTCACCCTGCCTGGGGGCAGGTCCTCTCTGTTGCACCTGGTGTGAGGCTGAGATCGGCAGGATGGTGTTCCTTACAGTCAGTTCCCTGGCCACAGACTGTGTGTTGTCTGGGATTCCCTGGTGCCTTTTCTGGAGCAGAGAGCAGCAGTCATGATCCTCCTGGGGCTTAGGAGGGTCTGGGGTTGATGCTGGGTCACCGCTTCCATCATAAGGTGCTGTCCCAGCTGATCCCCCCTCATGCTGTGGCTCTGCCAGCCCCCAGGCCATCTGCCCCCTCCCTGAGCAGGATGTTCTGTCTGCTCCCTGTGTCAGGGCTGGTCCCCGACACCTCCTGCCTCTGCCTGCTCTGGTACAGCCCCTGGCTGAGGCTGCCCAAGGTACCCAGCAGGGCTTCAGCCACCACAAGTGCCTTTCCCTGCCTGTCGCGCCAGCTCTGTCCCCCCTCCAACACCCTCTGCAGTGCCTATGGATTCACCTTCCAAATAAAGCATCACTGGCACTCACCAGGTGTCTGGGCCTTTGTGCTGGGGTTGGGATCTGTTGGGAACAGGGTCTGAACTGAGATTACTCCTGGTTCTGTAGCCCTGCACTGTGGGGTCTCCTGTATGGATCCTCTGGTTTAAGCCCAGATGGTAACTCAGCATCACACAGCCGCACGCTCACCTCCCCCTTTTTTCCCCCTCTAGGCAGGATGGGGAGGAGCGTCAAAAGAATGTAAATGCCATGGGTTGAGATAAGACCAGTTCAGTAACAAAAGCATAATACAAAACTATTACTACTAATGATAAGGGAAATAAATAATAATGGTAAGGGAAATGATAAGGGGAGAAAATATAAAACTAAAAAGGGAAAGGAAAAACCACAATAAACACAAGTGATGCCCAATACTGTTGCTCACCAGTACTCAACTCGACTCCAACAGCGATCTTGGCCTTCAGGGTTACTGCCCCCAGTTTATATACTGGGCATGATGTGCTGAGGTATGGAATACCCCTTTGGCTAGTTTGGGTCAAGTGTCCTGTCTCTGCTTCCTCCTGGCTTCCCGTGCCTCTCCTCCCTGGCAGAGCATGAGACTGAAAAGGTCCTTGACTGGGGTAAGTATTACTGAGCAACAACAAAAACATTGGTGTTAACAGTGTTGTTCTCCGACTAAAACCAAACCACAGCACTGCACCAGCTACTGAGGAGGAGTAAAAGAACTGTTACAGCTGAATCCAGGACATGTGGTCAACGCATCCTGGTGTGCTCTGGGGTCACGGGCAAGATCCCTGGTGCTGAGCCACCTGTCCTGGTAGAGAGGCTTAAACTTCTCCCTTGGGGACAGGGGCTGTTCCCTGCCCCCTCCAGAGACAGGGCACAGCTTGGTCCTCACACAGGCACTGAGTGTGGCCGCAGGGACACAGTGGGGACAGGATGGAGCTGCGTTCCTATGGGCTTTGTCACTCCACACTGAAAGGGCTCTCTGTTCCAGGGCTGGGGCACTGCTGGGCAGTCGTGTCCACGCTGCTGGGGCCCTGGAGAGCTGGGGGTGGGCTGGGGGCAGCTCCTGGGGCTGTCTCCGGCCCTGGGCTGCACTTCTGGGATGGGGATGAGCCTTGGACCTCTACCTGCAGATGAGGTGTTACTGGCACGGGTCACCAATGTGCTGCATTCATAGCCCAACAACTGGCAGAGGGTTAACAAGGTTGCATGGAGTATTATGGGATGGCCTCCCCCCTTTTGCCGTGTATGCAGCTCAGGGTCCCCAGAGCACCCCTGGCAGCCAGCAGCCCTGTCCTCCTGCAAGCAGGTGGCAGGATGCCTGCGGTGCCTGCAGTGGTGGGAGCAGGACCTGTGGCTCTGTTCTGCAGAACAGTGCCAGGGTAGCCAGGGCTGGGCCTCTCTGGAGTCACAGAAGGGCAGTGGATGAGCTGCCAGCCACGCTTCTGGACCTGGGGGTAACCTCCTGCTCCTTCCTAAGTGCCCGTGTGAGGACAATCCCTGGTCTCTCTCCATAAAGAGGTTCCCAGCAATGGAGCCCATGGGGACAAAACCACAGTGCCCTGCACAGCTGAGACCCAGCCTGGGACTGAGCACTGGACCAGACCTAGGCTGGGACTGAGCCCCAGACAGGGAGCAGTGCCCAGCCCTAGACTGGGACCGGACCGAACCCTAAACCGGACCAGCCCTGACCGGCACCAGGCTGGGAGCTCGGTCAGGGACGAGCCCCATATCCGGACCGGCCCCACGCTCACGCCGCAGCCCCGACATCACACCCGCGGCCGGGCCCGGGCCGCCCCCGCTTCCGGGACCGGGACCTCTTCCGCCGCTTCTCTCGCGCAGGGGAGGGGTTTCTGCCCGCGCCTTCAAGCTCGGCTCTTCTGGTTGGCTGCGTGCTAGCGCCGCGGCTGACGTCATGGCGCGCCTGGCTTCTTCACGGAAGCGGCGAGCAGCGTAGGGTGATCCCGGAGCCGAGCCGAGCCGAGCCGAGCCGAGCCGAGCCGAGCCGAGCCGAGCCTGGCATGCAGGCGGTGGAGCGGGACGGGGCCGTGGGCTGCCCCGAGGGGGTGGCGGCGGCCGGGGATGCCCCGCCGGAGCTGCCGTCACCGCCTCCCAAGGCTGCAGCCGCTGCTTTCGACCTGCTGGAGCTGGTGCGGAGCTACCGGCGTTTGGAGCTCTACCTGGAGCCGCTGCGGGACGCCGCCGAGGGCGTGCGCTCCCTCCTCCGGTAGGTGCGGGTTGGACCGAGACCGTCGCCGTGGCCTCACGTCCCTCACTCTCCGTCTTCCCCGCAGGTGGCAGCGCCCCGTGTTCTCCCTCCTCGTCTGCCTCGGCCTCAACTTCCTCCTGCTGACCCTCGGCAAAGGTGCGTGTGCGAGAACGGGGCCGGTGCCCTGCCCGGAGCCCCGGGGCTGACGCTGTCCCTCCTCTCCCAGCCGCCTGGTACTCGGTGCTCGCCCTGCTGGTGGTGGTGCCGGCTCTGCTGGGCTACCTGCAGGAGACGTGCCGGGCGCAGCCCTCGGAGCCCGAGCTGGTGCGCAGGAGGTACCACAGCGTGCGGCGGGAGGACCTGCGCAAGGTGCAGCTCTCAAAGCAGGAAGCCATCGCCCAGGTCAAGAGCTTGTGAGTCTCTGGGGCCTCTGCAGCCAGGAAGGTTTCTGCGGGTCTGGGTTCACACTGGCCTGGGCACTGTGAGGTGTGGGGGAGCCAGGGTGTGTGTTTGTGGGGCCTTTTTGTGACTGAGGTCTCGTTTGCAGCCTGATCCAGCTGGAGGGGTTCCTGAGTGGGATGTGTTGCAGCTGCGAGGCAGTGTACCGTGTACTGTACTGGGAGAACCCCGCTGTCTCCTCCCAGTGAGTACTGTGGGTCAGGCATCCGGTGGTGGGGTCAGTGGGGCGAGAGGCTCAGCCAGGCATGCGGAGCTGCACTTGATGTGCTTGGTACTTGGAAAGAGCAGGTGGAGATCCAGATGAAGGAAGGGGGCCTTGTGCTGTGCTGTGATTTGCCTTGTCTTGACTGCAGTGTTCTGCTGCTCCTTCTCAGATTTTATGGGGCACTGCTGGGCACTGTCTGCGTCCTTTACCTGCTGCCCCTCTGCTGGGTACTGGCCATCCTCAACAGCACCCTTTTTCTGGGCAACACCCAGTTCTACCAAGGTAAGAGACTTCCCTGGAAGTGGCCTGTGTGGGATGGGTTGGGGAAAGGCCCTCTGAAGCCAGGTGAGGGCCTCTCCTGGTGTGTGCCCTGGCCTGGGTGCTATTTTCTGCTCTTCTCTATGCTGTGGCAAACTGGGGCTTGTACGTGAGCACTGGCATCTGTCTTAATCCTGACCCTGCTCTGCAGGACAAGAAATACTCTCGGTGCCTGTGGCAGTGCATGACGCTGTCCTGGAGACGTGCTGTCAGAGGGGAGGAGAGCTGAAAGTGCTCCCTGTTCTGTAGCACATGCTGGAGTGAGATCTCTGACTCAGGCCCCTGCTGTTCCTTATCCTGAGCTGGGGCAGGTAGTGCGGGGGTTTCTTGCTGCCCTAACTTTGATGTGTGAGCAGAGGGGGGCTCAGGATACCTGATAAGTGAAGGTTGTATGTGCCGCTGTCCCATATTGAGCCCTGGAGATTGGCTCTTGCAGCTGGCTTTTGTGCAGTGGGGCTGGAAGATGGGAAGTGCCACCCCACTCCAGCCGCATTTTCCTCTTACCAGTGGTACTGGAGCTCAGGGCCTCAATTGAGCAGTGTGTGGGAGCCAAACCCCTCGAGAGCATTCCAGAGCCTGCCGAGCCCCTGCCTACTCCTGCCCCCCTGGACCGGACCCCCACACCCACCAGCACAGAGGTGAGTTAGGGGCAGGGCTGTCCCCTGTGGAGTGGGAGTTGAAGGTCACCCTTTGGTCTAACTGTGCCTGTGTCTCTATACCCTCAAACTGCTGCCAGCTGTGGTGATGGAAGCCTGTGAGCTCCTCCCGAGTTGCTGGGGGCTGCCCTGGGGGCTTGGCTGAGATGTTTTGCTGCATGCGAGGATGCTGTCTGGAGAGGCAGGGGCTCACTTTACCTTCTGGGACTCATGTCTTCTCATGGGGCTGCTGAGGGCTGGTCCTTGTCCTGGAACCCACTGTGGAAGTGTGGGCCCACCTTTGGATGGGGGTGTGGGTACAGCAGGATGAGCTCTCTGAATCTCTTGCAGGACCTTACCCCTGGCAGTGTGGAGGAGGCAGAGGAGGCAGAGCCTGATGAAGAGTTCAAAGATGCTATCGAGGTTTGAGGCTGGTGGGATTGGGCTGTGCCTGTAGGGGTGCTGAGGGGGGAAGGGATGAGAGTCTTGGTGGGCAAGCCGGGTGCTCGAGGAGAGTGGCTGTGGGGCTGGGTGCCTCTGACTCAGTCTGTACTGCCTCTCCTCTATCCCATGCTGCGGGAGAAGGAGAACCAGCTGCTGGTCATGGTGAGTACTGCTATGCCAAGGCATGCTGGAGCAGCTGGCAGCCTTTGCCTGGTTTGCTGGTGGCTTGTGGGGATGTCATATGGAGCAACCTGCCTGTTGGGTGCCCATATCTGGGCTGGGCTGCCCTGCAGCCCATGAGCCGTGCCCACAGCCACCCCTCCACACTGAGCTGGCTCTGCTCTCTGCAGGAGGATGATGAGAGCTCTCAGTGCTCAGCAGATTTTGACCTCAGCCTCCCAGACAATGGTTTTATGAGCAAAAACGAGGTGATCCGCAGCAAAGTGTCGCGCCTCACCGAGCGCCTGCGCAAGCGCTACCCCAGCAACAACTTTGGTAAGGCTCAGGGGAGCTCAGCAGTGCAGGGGCTGTGCTGCAGTGGCGCCCACTGCATTGGGAATGGATGGAGTGGGGATGTACCTGCTTAAGGCTGTGTCGACACCTTCAGTGAGCTCTCCTCACCATGGGGAGGATATTTCCAGGCTTCCTAGGAGGGGCAGAGATGGGAAGGTGCAGCAGTATTGCCTCTAAGCTGAGGCTTTACAACAGCCATGGGTGTTCCTGTAGCTCTCGTGGTCCTGGGCAGCAGAGCCCTGCCTGATCTGTGCTTCATTCTTCCAGGGAACTGCACTGGCTGTGGAGCCACCTTCTCAGTTCTCAAGAAGAGGGTGAGTCTGCAGCTTCCAGCCCAGCTTGCTGCCTGCTCCTGGGGCAGAGGTGTTGTGTGTGGCTTTCTCTGGCAGCTCAGCTGGTTGGCCTCAATGACAGCTCAGCAGCCCATGACCTCAGCTAAGTGCTGGGTTTTGTTGCATGCCTAAGGGTGACAGGGATCGCTTGTGCTGTGGAGTCTTTTATCTATTTGCTGCTTTGGAAGCTGCCTCAGGCTAAACCTGTGTTTACTGGAGTAGAAGGCACCTGCTCTGTGCTCTTGTTTAACCTGTTTCTTCTGGCTTGAGAGCTTCCCAATGATGCAGAGCATGGGTCTGTTTGTGGGAACCAGAGGAGCAAAGCCCACCCTTTTTGTCTTATCTTAATCCCTGTGTGTGATGCTTGGCACACAGTTCCCTGGGCAGTTCTGGGGAGGGGATATCTCTTGTCCCCTCCAGACTTGCACTGATGTCTTCCTGCTGCTTCCCCTTACTCCTGGGTCTGAAATGGCTGGCACTCTCTGGAGCTTGCATCCCTCCAGGGTCACAGCATAGGAAGTGATGTAGTGTCCTTAAACCTCCTGGAGCCTGTGCTTTCTCAGGCTGGACACAGGCTGCCTGCCATGTTAGAGCACACTTGAATGCAGATCCAGCATGTGAGGCCTGGGTGGTTTGTACAGGTGGTGTTGGCAGATGACTCCTCTGCTGTTGCTGTTGGGGCTCAGGGCTTGCACCCACTCCCCTTTAGCAGGGAATGCTGTTAGGAGTGCTCCAGCACTGAAGTTTGCCAGGAAGGGCTGGGAATGGGCTTAGAATAGTGTCTCACCCCTATCTCTCTCCACAGCGGAGCTGCAGTAACTGTGGGAACAGCTTCTGCTCCAGGTGTTGTTCCTTCAAAGTTCCCAAGGCTGTGATGGGAGCTACAGGTGAGTGAATGGTGGAGGAGGGCAGAGGTCTATTGGCTGCAGGGGTTTGTCCAAGCCATGGTGGAACAGGACCTGTTCAGTGCTGCTTGGCTCAGGACAGAGCAGTGAACGGTTTGCAGCTCTTGGAGCAGCTCCGAGAGTTGCCTGGGAGTGGGGAATTCTGTGGTGGGGAAGGAGAGCATCTCTGACACCTCCTTTCCTTTGCAGCCCCAGAGGCTCAGAGGGAGACGGTGTTCGTGTGTGCTCTGTGCAACCAAGTGCTCATCAAATGACTGCCCCAGCCCCAGCCTGTTCTTGGGTCCTGCGCTGCCTGATGCCTGGGCTACTTGGTTACCAGTGTGGCATCACCCTGCCGGAGGCTGCCTGTGCCCCCTCATCCTCCTGCCTGTACCAGCTGGGGGCAGACCAGCCCTCCTTGCCATGCAGCTGTGTCTGTGGCAGAGGGGCTGTGCCCCATCCCCATGACTGCCCCATGGCAGCTGCTCCAAGCCCTGGCACTTGCTGTGCACTTCCACGTGCTTGTCAGGCCCTGTGGCCTGGCTCAGTGGTGGAGGAGCCATCCTTCCCACTTGTGGTCCTGAGTGGGGCAGAATAACCTCAGGGCTTTGTCCTTACCTTTCCCAGCATGGTGCTAGGTGACTGTATTTTAGGGATCAAGATGGAGCTCTGCATCCATTTAGGATGTCAGCTTTGGTTCTGGCTCTGCTCAGCTCCTGCTAGTCACTCCTGTGCTGCTTGGCCTCGCTGCCTGCAGGTTTATAATCTTTTCTCCCCCCATGTTTGGCTGTAGAGTAGAGGAGGCAAGAAGGTAAGTGTTGGCTGGGCACTGTGGCCAGGTCTCCAGGTGCAGCATCAGAAGCAGCACAAGTTGCTGCTCTGTGCACATAGTGACTGCTGCTTTCTACTACAGATTAATATATAGGTGTACATAGAGTGACCAATAAATCTCTTGCCCTCAGCTGGCTCTTGTCGTGCACCTGTGAAAGCTGTCTCAGGCCTCCCTGACAACTGTCCCTGTGGAAGACAGTCGGGGGAAGTGTGTCTCTGCTGCTAGCTCCCATTGCTTACTGGGGTTTCCAACTCCTGTGAGGCTGTGGCCTTGTTTGCCCCTGCTCTGTGCTGTGTGCAGCTGCCCCTCCGTGGCTGTGCCAGGGAGCAGCTCAGCTCTGGCCGGAGCTGTTGTGTTTCCTCTCTGCCTCCCACAGCTGCTCCTTCCCCTGCCCTACCGAGGCGGTGGTCCGGGCAGCTGCCTGCACACACAAGGGTGACCTTTCCCTGCATGAACAGCAACGCTCCCAGCTATCCCAAGAATGTGACCCTGGCTGCTGTGCAGCTGGGAATGGCCATGGCCTGGGTCCCTGCCAGCCAGCTGCAGCTTCCCCCAGCAATGGGGGTTCTGGGGTGGCCGATGCTCCTGGGCTGGCATTGGCCAGTGCCCACCAGGCTGTGACATTCACCAGCTCCCTGCCAGTGTGGGAGCAAACATGGGGCAGCCTGAGCTGTCCTCTCAGGTATGGACTCATAAACCTCTTCCTCAAGCTGCGCCTTATGGAAATGTGGGGGAAAGCTGGACTTGGCAGTGATGATGAGGGTGTCTGAGTTGTGCTGGGAATGCTCCAAGGCCAGGGTGTGCAGGGGGGCTGGCATACAGAGAGCCCAGCAGTTCCTGGGGGCAGTAAAGCAGCTGTAATGGTGGGGAGGGGGCTGTGGAGCACCTGAGAGCTGTGGGGTTGTGTTTGTCAGTGAGGGTTTATCCACAATGGAGTGAGTACTGCTCTGTGGGGGGTGGAGGAGGTGGTGGTGTTGAGCTGTAGAGCTCAGACAGCCGATGGTAGGAGGCAGAGAGAAGTTATTTGTCCTTCTAGAGAAAACACTTGGAGCGAGGAGCACGATGATCCGTGTATGTCTGAACGCTCCCTGGAAAGATGCTAATGACAGGAATACAGAGGGCTACAGATAAAGCTGAGCTGTGGGAGATGGGGTTTATTTGCGCACTCTGAGTTATGCAGTAAAATGACGTAATTGAGGATGTTTATCCCTGTGGCAGCCTTGCTCTAAATGTACCTTCTAGCAACATCTGGGCCTTTCCCCATTGATTTTCCACATTGGGAAAAATGACTGCCTGCCCCTGTGTGAGGCTGGGTCATAGAATCATAGAATAGTTAGGTTTGGAAAGGACCTTAAGATCATCCAGTTCCAACCCCCCTGCCATAAGCAGGGACACCTCACACTAAAGCATGTCATACAAGGCTTCATCCAACCTGGCCTTGAACACTGCCAGGGATGGAGCACTCACAGCCTCCCTGGCCAACCCATTCCAGTGCCTCACCACCCTAAAAGGAAAGAATTTCTTCCTTATATCCAATCTAAACCTCCCCTGTTTAAGTTTAAACCTGTTACCCCTTGTCCTGTCACTACAGTCCCTAATGAAGAGCCCCTCCCCAGCATCCCTCTAGGGTCAGGGCTGGCTGTCCTGTCTCTTGCTCTTTGCAGGTCAGGGGCACATCCCCCTGCCTGGAGCAGAACATGAGTGCCCTTTGGTGCTGGAGGGTATGGCCAGAGGGGCCAAGACCAAACCCGAGGGGGTGCAGAAGGAGCTGGAATTACCCTGGCATGGGGCAGGTGCCCCGTGGCCTTGTCAGGGTGGGCACAGGCATCCCACAGCCTCAGTTCCCCTCTAGTCCCTGGGGGCTCCCCTGCAGTGGGGCCAGCTGTGGTGTGAAGCCGCAGTGTCAAGCAGCCAGGTCTGGGTAAATATCCTGTGGCCACCTTCGTGCCTTCCTCCCTCACTGGATGCGGGAATGTGCTGGGTAAACAGGGCTGCAGTGGGACTGGGGTGGGGGCAGAGGCAGCCTCTGCTCTCAGGCTTGGGGAGCTGAGCTGAGGGGCAGCATCCCTCTGCCATCAGAGGGGTCAGGGTGAGCGAGGGGTTCCTGTGCTGCTGGTACAGGCTGTGGCCTCAGGGAGACCTTTGGGAGGATGCTGGAGCTGTGGGTGGGAGGTCTGGCAGCCAAGCGGGCCTGTCTGGGACCTGCAGACAGGGCTCTCAGGTGGTACCCAGGTGAGGTGTCCAGGGAGGGACTCTGCCCAGGCTGTGGTCTGCCTCTGCCTGCGTTCAGTGCCAGGTTTCTCCCATGTACCTCCAGCTCCCAGCCCATAGATCTATCCCCCAGGGTAACAGAGGGACCTGCCTTCGGGGCTCCAGCAGCAGTGATTCCCCTGTACCCCTCCATCCTTCTCACCTTCCCACCCTTCCAGGCTCCCTGACGTGGCAGGATGCCTGAGTCCTCAGCAATGCCTGTGACCACTGGGAACCTCATCCCTTGGCTTGGCTGAGCTGCCCAGCCTTGGCCTATGGGCTAGCACTGGTGCCCAGGGTAACCCCCCTGCCCCAAGCTGTCCCACTCAGTGGGCAGGATCAGGAACTGCCTCTCATCCTTCCTGGGGTGCTTAAGGGAGCCCCAGGAGGTGGTTGTCCATGAACCACAGGATACAGGCTTTTCTGAAGTGGAATAATTTAATGTGGTGTGGATGGGCAAAGGGTGTCCGGGCTGGGTTTTGGTAGGGATGTGGGTGAGGGATGCAGCAGAAGGGGTCTGCAGGCCTGGGGCATGTCATCAGGGAGCTGGGGAGGGGCCACAGGAATGCAGGGTAGGGGACTTAGGAGCAGACAAGGGGGCCAAACAGGTATCTTGAGTGCAGGCAAGAGCTCCTGGGGTGCCTGGCAGGGGCCTTGCAAGTAGCCAAGGGTCTGTGGTGCAAACCAGGGCTCACAAGTGTGCAGAGCAAGGGTCCTGGGTGCAGCCTCAGCTCCTGCCTGTGGGCAGGGGTCCTGGGAGCAGAACAGGGGGCTCAGGAGAGAGCAGGGTTCCTGGCTGTGGATTGAGGCTCCCACAAACGCAAGCGGGAATCCTGGGGGCGCAGAGCAGGGTTCTGAGGCACAGCCAAGGGGCTGAGGGGAGCACAGCAGGGGCCCTTGGATGTAACCAGGGGTGCAGCGTGGGGCCAGTGCAGAAGTCCTAGGACAGGGCAGGGTGGGCCGAGCCCTAGTGCTGCCCAGCCCCATAGAGCAGAGGGTGGTAGAGGGGGCACGGGTAGGAGAACATGAACTTGACGGCGAATTTCATCTCCTTGTTGTGCTTCTGCCAGGGGTAGACAGCGAGCAGGAGCAGGCGGCTGCCCACCTTGCGGCCCATGACCAGGAAGCTGCCGCTGAGGCTGTCGAGCTGCGGGCAGGGGCAGGTGCCTGCGTTCCTCATGTGCAGCACCATCTTCTTGGTGTCCTTGCGCTTGAGCGGGCCCAGCTTCAGCACCTTCTTCTTCTGGGCAGCCACCAGGCGCCGCTCCCCGTTCTCCTCTGTTATCTCCTTAATGCGCATCTTTACCACTGTGTGGGGCAGCAGTGGGCATGGTTGGGGGGGCGGGAGATGCAAGGCACTAAGGTGCTGCCTGGGGGGGTCCAGGCCAGGTGCTTGTGCAGGACAGAGTGCAGCCTGCCCTTGGGTTGGGACCCAGGAGGGTCTCTAGGGAAGTTACTGTGTGGGAGGGGAAAGGGGCTGTTGGAGGTGTTGAGCACCATCCTAAATGTCTCATTCTGCCTATCTCCCCCCCCCTCCCCGATGTCCTCTATGGTGCACCTAAGCCCATGCACACACGGTCCAAGGGGGTCTCCCATGGGGCTGTCCCTGCACAACAGCACCCTCCAGTCAACCCCTTCCTGGGCTGTCAGAGCTGGCGGAGGCAGCCCTTTGTCTATGGTGGGGTTGAGGGGAGGAAGGGGACCCCAGCACTCACCGAAGTCACTGGAGCACATCTGCTCCATCATGCCGTCTGCCTTGTGCTCCATCTCACACTGGGTGCAGATCTTGGACACTGTGGTGAGAAACCAGCTCCTGTCACAGCTCCCTGCTGCTGGTGCTGGTCACCTGGGCCAGCTCCACAGGGACATTCTGGGGAGCCCCAGCAGCTCCTCTGCTCCCCAGGCAGCTATGCAGGGCTGATGCAGGGGTCAGAGAGCTTTCACTGGCCAGTGTCCCAGCACCCCCCCAGGAGGGGACAGGGCATGGGAACACCATCCTGGTGCTGACACTGGGGCACAACAGCAGTGGGGAGAGCCCCAGCCTGAAGGGTGTCACAGCCCTTATCCTGACCCTGGGCTGTCCTTGGGTGATATTCCCTCCCCTGCCCGAGGACACAGCCACCCTCTAACAGCAGCGCAGGGCTGAGACCTGCAGGTGCAGGATGCAGATGCTCATTGCTGCTGGGATGGATTTCAGTGGGAGGAGAGGGATGCAGTTTTGTGGTGGGTCCCCCAAGTGGCTTCCATCTCACCCCATGCTCACCCTCAGTGCTGCTCCCGTGGCCACTCTGTCTCCCCTACCCTGTTGCAGCTCTGTGCAGGCAGTTGTGTGCCTTTATCCCCTGTGCAGCAAGTGGTACCCAGCTAAAGCAGCTAATGCTGCTGGTCTGTGCCCATGTGTGCCCTGCTGCACCCAGTGCTCCAATTCAAGAGATGCAGGGATGGAGGTGCATGTGAGTCCCCAGTTGCATGGGAACACAGTGATAGCAGGTGCCCTGCATGCATCCCCATCCCATCACAGTGCCCTTCCTGCTTACCTGGCGGTGGGGTGGCCTTGCTGTTCCCAAACTGGACGGCAATGCAGAGCTCATGGTCGGATGGGAACTTGCCGCAGTGCAGCATCTCGGGCCAGGGAAAGCCATAGGACTCCATGACAGGGGCACAGGAGTCACGCACCACCTCACAGAGGGAGCGGCAGGGGTAAACAGGCCGGTCGAGGCAGACAGGAGCAAAGAGGGAGCAAAGGAAGAGCTGGGTATCGGTGTGACACTGCTTGGCGAGCAGGGGCACCCAGCTGCTGGCCTGCTGCTTGACCTCAGCCATGGTCTCATGCTCCAGCAGGTTGGGCAGTCGCATGCGCTTGTAGCCCACGTCGCGGCAGAGCTGCATGTCGGGCGGGATATCGAGACACTGCGGCTCCCGCCCGTAGAAGCGCCCGTGGGGCAGGCTCTCGGGCTGCCAGCCGTAGTAGTCGTAGTGCTGCCCGCCGCCCGGGGACCCTGCCAGCCACAGCGCCAGCGCCAGCAGCGCCGAGCCGGGTACCCCCGGGGGGCCGCCTGCCCGCAGCATCGCCGCTGCCTGCCGCGCGGGGCCGGGATGGGACGGCACGGGACGGGAGCGCGGTCGGTGGCTGCCGGCTCCCTTAGCGCCTCCCACACTCGCCGCCCTTTCTAAGGAGCCCGGGGAGGCCTCACCGGCAGCCAATCTGCTCCGGCCGTCGGGCCCCCCCGGGGATGGCCCCCCGGCCCCACGCCAGCCTGCCCCGACGGCCACCCCGCTGCCGCCGCTTGCCCTCCCACCCAGTGGCCCCAGCTCTCCGTCCTCGAGCAGGAGGCGCTGCGTGCCCTTCACATCCCCCTCCACCCCTGCGACCCCCAGCACTCAACCCCTCAGCTCACCCCGACTCTGTGTGCCCCGGGGGTGATGCCCTCTGGAATGGCTCCCCTGCCTCGTGGGGATGTGTTGTGGGTGCAAGGTGTCCCTGTTATCCACAGCCCCTCTGCCCCTGTCCTGCCTGGCACTCCAGAGGCATGCCCTGGCATGGAGCAAGGGACCCGCTTCTTTCTCTGTGTCCCACCCATTGTCTCTTGGACCGTATGGGGTACGGGTCTGGGGATGCTTGGGATGCAGCGGCTGGAGAAGGTCACCCTGGAGGCCTCATGTTGCAGCACTGGGAGCAACTGGGGTACCCATATGCCAGGTGCCATGTGTGGCATCAATGCCAAAGTGATGCCATGGGCACACGGTCCTTATTCCCTGGGGATGACCGTGGTTTGCTGGGCACAGGTGTAGCAGGGGTTACATCTCCCAGCAAAGGGCTTGCACCCAGGTTCTGCTGGACAGAGCTGGACCCTGAGTGGGGTGAGGGTCCTGCTGGGGCCGCATTCCCCCATCTCCTTGGAGATGGGCTGGGCTGGGGAGTGCAAGGCTGGAGACCCCATTAGAAACTCATTTGTCTGCAGGAGTTATCTGGGGCACCCCTTCCCCTTCCCATGATCGATGCCCCTGCCTGGCCAACGAGCTCTGGGCCGCCTCTGGCCCCTGCCTGCTGGATAAGGCAGCTCTGTTAATGGGCGACAGAGCAAACAGCCCGGTGCAGACAGTGATAGCAGCTGCCTTTTGCCCCGGGCTGGGGGCGGGGACCGGCCCCCCAACCCTGGTGGGATCCATCTGCATTGGGGCTGTGCTGGGAACCTCACCCACACAACTTGTGCTTGCCTGCAGACTGCCCATGCCCTCCGTGCTGGGCACAGTGCCCATTATACATTGCCCAGGGATGCTTGCTGCCAGCCCGAGGTTGGGCTGAGCTCTTTCCATGCCGGCCAAGCCCCGGAGATGGCACCGTTAATGTGTAACTGCAGGGGAGCACGATAAGATAGAGCTGCCCTTTATCAGGCTTGCCCGGTAGCAGGAGGGAAGGTGCTGGAAGCGTCAGGCTGTCACGGCAGAAGTGAGATTGCCTGGAGATAAATGCCGATAGAAAATAGCTAATCTGTGATGGATGGGCTTGGGCAGGGTGTAATTGCCGTGGGAGATGGGCTGGGAAGGGGCTGGTGAGGCTGAGAGGTGGAGGCAGAGGCAGCCTGCATATGTGAGATGGAGTTGGCAATATGCAGGATGCCAAGCACACCTTGGTCTGTCCCCACACTGTCCTCATAGCATTGCCAGCACTGCTGCTGTCCTGCTCTTGGCCATGGACCAGGTCCTGGCTCCCAGCCTACCCCAGCCACCCGCTGCAGCCCCCAGCTCCTACAGACTGTCCCAGGAAGGTGCTGGGGTGCTGAGCACCCTGTGCCAGCTGGCACCCCACCAGAGGAAGGGATGAAGGTCTGAAAGGGAGTGAGGGGTTCCCTGCCAACCCATCTGTAACGATGCCTTCATTAGAGCCACTGAGTTACCTCCTGGCAACACGCTGGGGGGAGCAGGGCTGGCTCCAGGAGAGGGATGTTCTTAAGGTCCTTTCCAGCCCTAACTATTCTATGATTTTATGTTCAACTCTCTGCTCCCACCTTGCCATGTGCCCTGGCATACTTGTCCCCAAGCTGAGACTGTGCCTCTCCTGCTCTGAGGGGTCCCTGCTGCACCCCCACTGCTTCCTTAACCTTTTGCCACCCAGGATGTCCCAGGGGAGGTAGATCTGAGGTGCACACTGGGGATGGGGATGGTCATAGGGCAGCTGGAGCTGGCACCTTTCCGTGTCCTGTCTGCGCAGGCTGCTCCAGTGCCCGCATCTCCTTCCTGCATCCGCGCAGCCGGCTGGGAGACTGACACTTGTGCCTGTCACTCCGGGGAACGGGCTGTGTCACCGCCTGTGTCACCTTTCACAGTAGCGAGGCCGGAAGCAGGACCATGGGGGCTGGCCCCTCTACAGTGGGGACCTCGGGGATGGCCAGCCAGGGTGGCATGGTAAGGACATCGCCTGTGGGTGCCCCCTCGCCACTTTGGGCCCTCCCCAGGGACCTGTGCCTGGCTGTAGCCCAGAGCAGATCTATGCTGCGGATCTGTGCCCCCCGGGAGCCAGGGGAGATGGAGTCTCCTGAGAAATGAGATGTTGAGCGGAGTCCTGGCTGGCTGTTTCCATCATGTCCCAGTTCCCTCTCTCTCTGCAGTTTTGGACACTGTCAACCTTGTTTCTGCAGGCAGAGGCGCATCCCAAGGGCCTGGTGGGCTGGGTTGACTATGTGGGCTCCCTCCCTGCTCCCATCCTCCTGTCCTCCCCGTCCTCTTGTCTCTCCCATCTTTTCATCCTCCTTGTTCCAACCTCATTTCATGAGCTCCCAGGCTGCATCACTGCTGGGCTTAGTATGCCCCCACTGCAGAGCAGGGACCCTCGGTGGGAGGACGGGACAGCACGCCAGCGACACAGACCTCGGGGATGTGCCCCAAGACCTGGGGGAGGCTGGGGCACGATTGAGAGGGGCTCGGTGGGGCCGAGCTGTGCCGCCGGGTGGCGGTGGGGCGGGCAGCGGGCAGGGCAGGGCGGCGGTGTCCGTGCACTCACCCTGCACCCACACAGGCTCCCGCTGGCGCGGCAGCCCCAGGAATGCGGCTGGCAGCGCTCCCGGCCCAGCTGCAGGGAATGGCAGCCCCGGCGCAGTCCCGGCCCCCCCGGCTCCTCCTGCACACAGACCCCCTGTTCCCTGCCCGCATCCCCGGCCTGGCCCCCAGCACGGCAGGAAAGGGGCACGTCCCGAGTGGGGACGCCTCTCATCCCTCTGCCTCACCAGGGCGGTGGGAAAAGCCACCCGTGTCTGCTCCCAGCACAGCCCCGTCCCGGGTGGTGCAATCCCTGCAGAGCCCCGGCTCCCAGCTGGCACCTTTGCCAATGCTGGACCTTGGCACTGTGCTCCGAAACCGCATCCCCCTCTGCTTGCAGGATGCTGGGTCCCCCCTGCTCTCCTGTAGGGGTTGCTGGGGTCTGCCCTAGGGGGGATCGCAGTGCAATGGGGTCCTGTCACCACCAATTGGGATGGACACAGCTGGATGTGGCAGTGCCACAGGTGCCACTCAGCACCTCAGGGTGCCCAGGCTGCACTGTCAGCTCGGGGCACTCTCCTTGTTCTATTGAAGGAGCAGGCTGGGGCATTTAGAGCCGTTTTCAGGGGCTCCCAGTGTGGGAGATGTGCCCTCTCCCTGGTGTACACACCTGGCTTCTCCCAGGAAAGGTCATCAGCTGATCACCCTGCCCTGCTTTGTCTGTGTGGCCTCCCAAATGTCACAGTTGTCCTCACCAGGGTGCTGAGCTCATGCTCCCTCCCATTAATGAAAGCTCCCCCCATGCCCTGTGAAGTAGCTGCCAGGACCTGGTCCTGCCATGGCCCCTTTGAAGTGGAGCCAGAGCCACTGACAGGCCTGACAGGCTTGGGAGGGGGCTTGGCATGCAGTGAGTGCAGGATGGGACCCCAGGGGTTGGTCCTGGGCTGGTTGCAGGGCTCATGGCCCTCAGGCACCATGCTGGGATGGAGTACAGCACTATGCTCCTGGGGATATTCTGGGGACATCCTCTGGTCCTGACCTGGAAACCAGGAGCAGGGGATGGACCAGGGGCACTGCTGGGCGTGGATGACTCAGTGTGAGGGATACAGGCACACTGGCTGTGTGGGGCTGGCCATAGGGGCTGTAAGTATGCCCCATGCCTGTTCTGTGGGTCCATGGGCGTGGCATGTTGTGGCACAGACAGCAACCTGTCCACTCTGCATGGAAACCAACAGGGTCTGTCCTGCTCTGGCTAAAACTGGAAAGCCCATGATGGTGCATCCTGCATGGAGGGGCTGGCAGGTCCTGGTGGGCTCTGGAGATCTGCAGGCACCACAGACAGGGCCAGGGGCTGTGCAGTGATGAGCGCTGTGGAGCAGGTCCAGGCTGTCCAAGTCCTGCTTGACACTGGGCAAAGCCTGCTCCTGGGTCATGCGGCTGGCAGAAGGTGGCTGCCTGTGATGGGGTGAAGATATCCCACCAAAGAACACACGCTCTGGTGATGCAGTCAGCAGGTTCGTGGCCTGTGAGGCAGCAGGAGCCCATAACTGAGGGTCTGGATCTTGGGCTGAGCTGGTGCAGCCAGAGAAGAGCCATGCCTTGGGCAGCAGGGCAGAGCCGGGGTGTCAGCTGGACCCCCGGCTGCTCTCGGCCCCTCGCTGCAGAGTGGAGAGCAAACTTCATCTCCTGGCAGGCACAGCATTGCCATGGCAACTGGCAGGGCCCTGCCAGGCGGGCAGGGAGTCCTGACGCGCTGCTGACACACAACACGGGAAGGAGCCGGAATGAAGGGCCTGGGCTTGGGGGCATGCGGGGACACGCTCGAGTGTGTGAGCACATGGATGTGTGCCTGTGGGGGGTGCAGGCAGGTGTGGGCAGGCAGTGCATGCACGAATACCTTCATCTGTGTGCATGCACATGTGAGCACATGGGAGAGTTCACCCGTGCCCCGAGGGGGCCCCTTTGGCTCTGTGGCAGTCTCTGGGCAGGGTGTACCCCACTGCTGTGGGACATGTGCTGGCAGGGCTGCTCTGAACCATGGGAGCAGCAGGTTCCCCTGAAAGCAATGGGATCTGTAGCTTTGCCTGTGGGAAGATGAGCCCTGTGACTTGGATCCCTGCCTGTACGTGTGCTTTTGTCCCTTGGTCACAAACCCTGCTACACTCCAGAGTACTGGGGCTGCCCACCAGCCTCCCCAGGGCTCTGCCTCTGTTTGCTCTGCCCGAAGACTGTGCTGGTGCTCAGGGGAGGGAGCAGGAAGCAGGCGATGCTGTTTCACCAGGGTTCCTGTGTGCTGTATTAGCAGCCTGGGCAGACGTGCTGGCAGGGCCCCACGGTGCCTTCAGCAGCGCCCAGGTGTTGAGGGAAGGGCTGGCTGCTCTGCAGCACGATGAGGGCCCTGTGCCCAGCCACCGCATCCCTCCTGCTTCACCACGGACCCAGCTGTGAGCACACCCCCCCCCCTTCCCCTCTCCAGGGAGCCTCTGTTC